>JADRCD010236845.1:0-12716 GCA_019843815.1 Montemys delectorum
ATGAAACATGATATAATTCTCATAGTCTGTCTTAAGTATAGTGAATGTATTATCTCCATCATCTGTGGAGGAAATGGAACACAGCTCAGAAATTCTTTTTTCCACAGGAGATAATGGAAACCCTTTACCTGTTCTATTGCAAAAATAAAATCATCAAATACATATCCTAGAAGAGATGGGTGAAGTGTCTGCTGCTTTCTGTCTGTAGCTTTCTGGACTTCAGGAAGTAACTTCTAGGAAAAGGGACTCTGAGAGGTCCAGACCACAAGTGAACAGTCAGCCACAGGAGCATCACTCTCTCATCCTCTCTGAGACCTACCTACCTCCCTCAGCAGCCTCAAGCAACATGTTTCTATCTTTTATAAGCTTGCTGCATCAAATATCTGTGACTACCTCCTGAGCGATGTGCACTGGTGCTAGCCACAGGGCAGTATCAGATAGACTCCATCTCTCACTATTTTTCTCACTTGCCTGCCACAGGGTGCTAGCTATTAGATGGCCCCTATTTGACTAGTAGATGCAAGTTCTTGAGTTCAATTTCCAGCAAAACACACACACACACACACACACACACACACACACACACACACACACATGTTATTACGGTTTACTAAACTCCTTATGGATAGATATATAAACTATTTATATACTCACAGTTCACAGAATATTCACCAGGCCTTTCTGTTTTGTGAGCAACCAGAAACATTTCTGTGCACTCTTGTTGCCTCCCTCCTCTCTGTCTGAATGCTGCTGAGAATCTTCTCTGCCTGAAAGCAAAAGTAGCTGAGATTGCTAGAACTACAGCGGGGACCTGACACTTGCTGTGCTTGGAACAAAGCTCACAACCGCTTGCTTATCCTGTTATGGAGAAGCAGATCTGCTGTTATCTTTTCTGTTTGAAGTTCATTTGTTTATTGTAAACAAACCAGCTGCCTGAGAGTCTCCCTTCTGTCTAGAAGCTGTAATAATTTTATGCAAAATTGTGCTCTTTGTGTGGTTCCAAGTTTTGTACCTCTGGATTTATATACTCAGCTTTCCCCAAAGTAAATGTCGCCTTGATAAAATCTACTTGGCATCCTTCCTTTCTTTCTTGCGCCCATTTATTTCAACAGGTCTAGTCCAGCCTCCAGCCTCAGGTAACCCATGGACCCCGAATAGTTCCGCTGGTCGGACTCTACACACTCTTCATTTACACTGTAAAACAGAGTGAGCTGTGCATAAGTGATTTTGATCTGGCTGGCTTCCTCACCCTCTACTCTATATATATCTCCAGTTTCTGATGCCATATTTGATACTTTAGCAATCACAAATTTGCCTAATATTTTAAAATAAGAAAATGACAATCACTTTGCATCCCTATTACCACTGCAACTACTTCCAAGTTTTACCAGCGCCTTGCTTCAACCAGTGGTGTAGATTGTCAGGCACATGTCCACCATCTGCCTCAAATTAGCACTTTGCTAAGGTTGCCTGATGTGGCTCCCAGGTCCATAGAGGAGAATTATTATTATCACATTTGCTGTGGGAAAATGCAAGTGGAACGGGGTGTGTTTCTCTTTCAAACAACTAGTAAGAAAATTTTAATTCATGATCACTTAACCTTAACTTGTGATATAGTCACATTAATGTGGTTTCAGAAGTGTCTCTGACCTTTACTTATTGAACTCCTAGTGAATTAATTCCTGTCACCAACCCTTGTCTCTGACTTTTCAAAAAAAAAACCTGTTTATGAGATCTAGGTTCATTGTCACATGGATACAGACTCAGTCTATGTGTACACATGTATATGCTGAGAGGCATCTCTCCCCTCAACCTCATGTGTGTGTAGGCATGAGACCACACCAGGTTTTCATTTCCTCTTTCTCAGCTAAGAGCATCTCATTTACATAGTATGGAATTTAAAGGCTAAAGAATTTCCCAAGACATGGATCTCCACAAAAACTCTCATGCTGCCATGTTCTTCTATTTTTTCTCTTTTGTCAGAGGCCAGGACAATAGAAAACCAATCCCCATTAATATGTAATAGATAAGCAAATTGGTTAAGGGAGAAGGGGCAGGGATACCACATGGACATGTTTCTACTTGAACTCCAGCCTATGGGCCAGGGCCTGAGCATACACGGGGTAGATCTTACACCAGTTGTCACAATACTTAACACACTGTCCCTGCCTCTCAGTGAAAACAGAGGTCCCCAAACATTGTTAGATCGGAATAGCTGGTCTTACTTCAAGGTCTCAAGCCGTTCTTTGTCTAATAGATTGGGGCAGTATACCCATGCCCTCAAAGGACCCACTTGGCTTCATGAATTCCCCAAAGCACATTCTGAGTCAGAAGTTACCATTGGCTGAGCCTACCTTTTCTGCACTAAAGTTCTTTTCCAGGGAACTAACTTCTTCTGCGTGGACACAGAGTAGAGTCAGTCCCAAACCCAGCAGCAGCAGCAGCTTCATTTCTGTAGGGAGAGAATTGTCTCTCTGTCAGGACCACGTCTCTCCAGTGATGGTGCCTACACTCCACTCCTCTGCTCCTTTGCTCGTCCTTATGTACTCTCTGGGTTCAGTGGAGTTTTTTTTTTTCTTTGTTTTGTTTTTTGGTTTTTCTTTTTTCTTTTTCTCTCTCTCTTCCAGTATGGGCCTCCTCTACTTCTCTCAGAGTTTGTGGAATGTTTTCTCATTTATTGATATGAGGCCAAGGATTGTTCCTGCCCTTTATAAACTTGGCAATCTCATTTCCTATGGATTAATTTCGTAGTCTTAAGTTTCACAAAACATATTCCCAAGCAAACAGTGGATGTTTTAGAGAGCGGCCATCTGGATCCATATGTAACTTTGATCTTTCTTGGGATCAGAAAGCCGGTTATGGAGGGGGTAGGGACTGAACTGGAAGGTCAAGCATGTAGAGAGTTTTTGGTTTAAGACTTATACTGTGGATTATGTTAATGGGTTTTTGTGTATTAAACCAACCTTGCATTTTTGGGATGAAGCCTATTTAATTGTGATGAGTGATGGTTTTTATGTATTCTTGGATTCGGTTTTCAAGAATTTTATTGAGTATTTTTGCATTGATATTCATAAGCAAGATTGGTCTGAAGTTCTCTTTTTTGGTTGTGTCCTTGTGTGGTTTAGGTATTAGAGTAATTGCGGCTTCATAGAACGAGTTAGGTAGTGTTCCTTCTGTTTCTATTTTATGGAATAGTTTTAGGAAAATTGGGAGCAGGTCTTCTTTGAATATCTGGTAGAGTTCTGCACTAAATCCATCTGGCCCTGGCTTTTTTTGTTGGGAGTTTTTAAATGACTTCTTCTATTTCCTTGTGTGATAGGAGCCTGTTTAGATAATTTACCTGCTCTTGATTCAACTTTGGTATGTGGCATCCGTCTAGAAAACCATCCATTTCATCTAGATTTTCCAGTTCTATTTGGTTGATTTCGGCCCTGAATTTGACTATTTCCTGCTTTCTTCTCCTCTTGAGTGAGTTTGCTTCTTTTTGTTCCAGAGCTCTTAGATGTGCTGTTAAGTTGTTAGTGTAAGATCTCTCCAGTTTCTTTACCAGGGCACTTAGTGCTATTAACTTTCCTTTTAGCACTGTTTTCTTAGTGTCCCATAAGTTTAGGTATGATGTGTCAACATTTTCATTAAATTCTAGGAAGTCTTTAATTTCTTTCTTTATTTCTTCCCTGATCAAGTTATCATTGAGTAAAGAGTTGTTCAGATAACATGTGAATGTGGGCTTTCTGTAATTTTTCCAGTTATTGAAGACCCACCTTAGGGCATGGTGATCTGATAGGATCCATGATATTAATTCAATCTTGTTTTATCTGTTGAGGGATGTTTTGTGATCAATTATATGGTCGATTTTGGAGAAGGTACCATGCGGTTTTGAGAAGATGGTGAATTCTTTCATTTTAGACTGAAATGTTCTGTAGATATTTTTAAATCCATTTGATTAATAACCTCTCTTAGTTTCACTGTGTCTCTGTTTAGTATCTGTTTCAATGACATGTCCCTTGGTGAGAGTGGGGTGATGAAACTGAAACTGCTTTTGAAAATCCTACAAGACAAAACATAAGCCTCTCACCTGCTCGGCTCTTTTGTATGTTGGACAGCAAGCTGGGAAGCTCTGGGTCCGCAAGTCTGAACTCTGGATCCTTATGAGACCATTTAAGGACATTATAATACTAATCAATTAAAAAGTTCACCCTTTTGTCATAAAAAAAGACTTGAGTGTGGAAGAAGTTGAATTACTCGATGTTTGGAAAAGATTCATTTATATTTCACATGTCTGAGCATTGCTTTTGCATGTGTACCTGGGTACCTTGCACACGCCTGCTGCAGTGGAGGTCAGAAGAAGGGGTCAGGTTCTTCGAAACTTGTTCTTGCTGAGGACCCAGGTTCAATTCCCAGTACTCCCATGGCATCCCACAACTGACTCTAACTTCACTTAGAGGAAATCATACACCTTCTTTTAACCCCTGTGCCCATCTGTACACATGTGGTACATGTAAACTCATGCAGGCACATCCACATAAAATAATAAATCCTAATTTCAAAAAATATATTATCAAGAAAGTTCTTCCGAGGCTAAGCTGGCAGATGCCCCAAAGCCTTCAACCTTTATACAGCCAGCATGGACCTCAGAATCCACACTGCTAATTAGGTCAGCAGTCAGGTTGCATCACCTGTTTACCTTAGAGAACCTTGGACTTCAACTGACTGGACATAATCTCATCATTAAAGAAAAACAAAGTATCATTCAAGGTCATATTTGCTGATGGAGGTCCAGGTAGAAATCATGACAAGAGTCTGCTTCGAAAGACATACGGTTACAATGGGAACATATTTTGTGTCAGTAGAGATTTCATTTACCTGGAACTAGAAACATAAACCAGTGTTTCATGTAGGGAAGTAAAGAATTCAAGGAGACAAGTGCTCGATACGCTTTATTTCAACTTTGATCAGCTTTATATGGTATGTACTATTTTATTCTTCTTACCACAGTATTAGTTAAGGCTCAGAAGGATTAAGTAACTGTGCAAGGTCGTAGAGCCAGTCCATGGGAGAACGTCGATGTAAACCCAAGACTGCTAACTCAGGAGCCTTTGTTCTTATCAGCTCCACTACACAGCTCGGGATGTTTTTACCGTGAAGGGAGGATGGTTAGACAGGAGAAAGAGGAATAAACAGTGCTGTAGAGCTCCAGACACAACAGACTGGCAGATACTAGCAAAGAAACTGCACATGGTGTCTTTAAAAGTCAGAGGAGTGGATGTAGCTCGAACCTGAGTGAGGCACGACGACTGGCTCTCTCTTGTCTACAAAAATTTGGTGGATGTTCCACTAGGGGATTATCACATTCTTTCCTCCTTTTTCTCTTCAACCTCCTCCTCTTCTCCTCCTCCTCTTCCTCCTCTTCGTCTTCCTCCTCTTCCTTCTCCATCCCACCCCCTCTTTTTCTTTTTTGGTTGACTATAGGGTGGCTGCACAAATGTGCACATGTGCACACGCTGTGCCTTTGCTAGTATATGCAAAAGTCAGAACAGGGAACCAGTTGTCTCCTTCTGTCTCTCTCTCTCTCTCTTTTTTTTTTTTTTTTTTTTTTTTTTTTTTTTTTTTTTTTTTTTTTTTGGTTTTTCGAGACAGGGTTTCTCTGTATAACCGTGGCTGTCCTGGACTTACTCTGTAGACCAGCCTGGCCTCGAACTCAGAAATCGGCCTGCCTCTGCCTCCCAAGTGCTGGGATTAAAGGCATGGGCCACCATGCCCGGCCCCCTCTGTCTCTTTTTACTTCATCCCCTTGAGCTAGGGTCTCCTCTGAACCTTGGACTTTGTGTTCTTGATAGGCTGGCTAGCCAGTAAGTCCCAGCAATCCTCCAATGTCCACCATTTACCCAGTGCTGGGGTTAAAAGCAGCCATGACTAGCTTTTTAATGTGTGCTCTGAGCATCTGCTCTGACCTTGCTGGGAGCCTGCACAGCCAGGAATCGTCGACTGATCTGTCTCTCATCAATGCACATAAAGGCTGGCCTTGAGCTTACTCTGAGGCTCTGAAGGATCTTGGATCTGCGGCAATCCTCCTGCTCCTGCCTCCTGAACGCTGGGGTTACAGGTCGTAGCACCACATCTGGCTATGGATTATGGCTTCTCTAGTAACGAACTAGAAGATGTTTCTACAACAGAAAGCAACAGCGAGTCCCTTCCACTCCTGACTTCAGTTTAGGCACCTTTCCTGTCACTGAGCACATGGACACTCCTCAGCACATGTAGCCTGTGCTGAAAAGCTGAGCAGTCAAGAAATGACTAGTCAAAGTGTGTGGGTAAGGGGTTTAAGGAGTTTATGGGTAACCAGCTAACAGCCCATTTGTAACTAACCAGCATTTCTGAAACTGACTGAGAGGAAAATGATTTAATGACCTTTACCCGAGGCTCACCCTCAACTAATTGAAAAAAATAACTCATTCAGAAAGCCCGTAGAAACATTCAAGCCACTTATATAATGCCAGTGTGTATTTGGGGCCAAGAGGAACATCAACGAACTCAGGTTTATTTGATTCATGTCCCAGAGAGGAAATATTCTGTAGTCTCCCTAGCAGCCAGAGTGATAGTACGTACTGCTGACCCTGGCTCAACATCAGTTCTAAAATACCTGCTGGGTCAGTGTCAGAGGATGCTTGGAGCTACCAGCATCACCTGCTTAGTACCCCAAACCAAGCTTGGTCCCCTGGAAATCAGAGGCAGAGACAGATTTAGGGGGCAAAGAGACTACTGGCCAGTAACTCATGAAGGATGATGGGAGCTAGGAGGCAGCAGAACCAAGGGAGTAAAGTTGTTCTGTATTACGCAGAACTGCTATGCCATAGTTTTGTTCAGTCATTGGGGTGTGGGGTGCACACCCAAAAGGCCAGCAGCATCTCAGCTCAAAGACAAGGTAGTCTACCGAAGAAGTTGACAGCTGGGACTACTACTTATTCACACTCCTCACAACTAAGCAGTCTTTTCTTCAAGGTTGGGGGTGGACTCTAAGCTATACTGCACCTTGATGTCTGACATTCCATTCTGCTCTTCACAGGTAGCCTTTTTCCTAAGAGGTCCTCTCCCCAATAGTTATCCCTCACAGGAACCTTGCAATACAAAGATAATTAACTCAGGGGAATCTGTAAGCCCCCCGAGGCCAGGAACCATGCATACGCACTACTACATGTTCAGAAAGGTCAGCCCCTTGGCAGGCACAGAATTAGCATTCGGTCACTAATAGTTAAAGGGGGAAAGCAGGATGACCTGGAGAGAGGGAGAGGCTGGAGAGATGGCTCCTGGTTAAGAGCACTTGCTTGCTCTTTCCGAGGACCTGGGTTAAATTCCCAGGACCCATATGGTGGCTCACAGGAATCCATAACTCTAGTTCCAGGGGATCTTACACCCTAGGTGGGCGCTGTATGCACGTGGTGCACAGATATACGTGCAAACAAAACACTCAAACACATAAAATAATCTCTTAAAATACAGAAGACTTAACCAGACCAACAGGAAATGGGCAGAGGGCACGTAGGGCATGGGGAGTGTACACATACGCAAAGGCCATGGCAAATAGGAGCACAAATAGTTGAGAGAGCCAAAGGAAACCTTGCATGAACACAGCGAGCACAGGAGTTACAAAGCGAGTCGAGTCTAGAAAGGGGGTCATGTCAGTTTGCCGAGGGCTGCCCTTAGGAAGTCATGCACTGTGGGTGACTTCAACAGCAAGAATTGAACTTTCTCAGTTCTGACTTCTAGAACTCTGAGAGCAAGGTGTTCAGTGGGGCTTGCTTCTTCTGAGATTTTTCTCACTGCTTGAATCGTAGGCAGGTGCCTTCTTCGTCTTCAGGAAGTACTCCCTCTGATGCAGCCTGTATCCTAGTCTTTTCTTTTAAGGACACTGGTCATATCATCTTAGGGTTCACCCTAAAGGCCTCACCTTACCATGATTACAGCGAATCCCACCCTCAGGCACTGTGAGTGAAGCTTCCAAATGGATGTATTTTTGGTGGTCACAGTTCACCCCATGTCAGCTCATGTGGGCCCATGAGGAGCCTGGTAGGGGTTGGTTTTCATGGAAATGGGAAGGAGCTGAAGCATTTTTTAGAAGTACAGTAGGAACATGAGGGGAGGTATGCTATCAAGGTTGATGTGGCTGCATTTGGAGAGCAAATGAGGAAAGGAAGTCAGGGCAAGAGAGGAAGAAGGTAGGAGTGGTCCTCAAAGTGTGGGTTGCAACCCCACTGAGTTCTCAATGCATGGGTCATGACCCCTTCTGGGGTCACATGTCCTATATTCTGCATATCAGATTTATTAAAATTCATAACAGCAGCAAAATGACAGTTATGAAGTAGCAAGGAAATGATTTTATGGTTGGATCACCACAACATGAGGAAGAAGCTGAATTAAAGGGTCATAGCATTAGGAAGGTTGAGAACCTCAAGGCTAGGAGATCCTGAAGGGAGTTACTGGAACACGCTGGGAAGAGAGCACATTAGCTTACTCTCAGGATAGCTGGAATGAGAAGTGTTTATAGAGAAACTACATGGTGTTCAGAGAGTGTGAGGTGCCAAGAACAAACTGGTATTTCTGTTTCTCTGTATAGATAACTTTTAGAGTTATTGTGATTAATATCATGACCAAAAGCAACCTGAGGAGGAAAGGGCTTATTTTAGCTTACAGTCCATCATGAAGGGATACTGGGTGTGCGGGTGGGGCAGGAACTCTATGAGAGAACTGGAGGCAGGAACTAAAGCAGAGGCCTTAGGGGAACGTCGCTTCCTGGCTCGTTCCCTGTGTACTGTGAGCCAGGCTTCTTATTTAACTCAGAACACCCTGCCCAGGGTGGGACTGCCATCCTGAGTTGGGCCCTCCTGAATCAGTTTTATAGAGGCATTTTCTAACTTGAGGGCACTTTTTTCTAAATAACTCTAGCCTGTGTGAAGTTGAACAAAAAGCAAAAATAAAAAAAAATGACCCAGGAAAGTTACTAATGAAGGTTTAAAAAAAAAAAGACAAAACAAAATAAAAAGCCAACCAAACAAAAAACAACTCTACATGAGAAACAATAAAAATAACACCCCTGGCCAGTGTTTTCACCCTGATGTCCGTATCCCTATGGACAAGTGGGTATGAAGGCATCTGATGTTCGGTTAACTGATACCTACGGATGCTGGGTGCATGAGTGTTGGCACTACAGTACACATGTGAAGATGCTGCTTTGAACCTTCGTGATGTAGGCACACCTTGCTTCTGTCTTCATTGTCGTCTTCTCTCTTCATTACTCATAATTTTCTGTGTGTCATTTGAAAGTAGTTTTATAAATTATGCTCAGGACTTTCCCCTTGACATGGATTAAATGGAACCATATTATAAGTGCCATTTTACAGGTCAGCAAGGAATCTTGCTGGCAGGTCATACAGTTCACCTCAATGGTGGCGGTCCTCCTGTCGATGTTAATTCTTTTCTATCTGAAGCAGGATTAGTGGTTTTAAATTTCAGAAAGTAAAAATGTTTTAGCCACAGATGTGAAAAACTTAAAACTGGATGCCCAAAGAAATGCTTCGTGCTGGGGAGGTGCCCCAGTCGTTAACACTGTCTCCAGACAATGTGTCCAGAGGACCAGATGAACAGAAGTATGCAGCAGCCATGTCAAGCAGCTTACAACCACCTGTCACTCAAGTGCTCCTGTCAGGCCACCCATGCACCTACACACACATACACACACACACACACACACACACACACACACACACACACATACACACACACACAGACACACACACAGACACACACACACAGACACAGACACACACACACATACACAGACACACACACACAGACACACACACACATACACAGACACACACACACATATACACACAGACACAGACACACACACAGACAGACACACACACACATACACAGACACAGACACAGACACACACACACAGACACACACACACACACACACACACACACTAAAATTAATCTTAAAAGAAAAACAGCAAAAGAAATGTCAACAATGGGCTTATTATCTGTTCCTCTGTGGATGACATGGCAACACTGGCTTCATCCCTCGTAATTTATTTGATAAACAGCAAATTATTGTAAGTTTGAGAATTGGCGTTCTGAAGAGACGACCGCTTTTATTTTAGTTAGATGAAAAGGAAATTTAAATCATTTTTGAATGACTACAGAGAATAGACCTACCTGAAATGGATATTTAAAAAAAACTCCAGTATTAGAAACTGTGGTACATCTACACAATGGAGTACTACTCAACTATTAAAAACAATGAATTTATGAAATTCTTAGGGAAATGGATGGATTTGGAGAATATCTTCCTAAGTGAGGTAACCCAATCACAAAAGATCACACATGGTATGTACTCTCTGATAAGTGGATATTAGCCCAGAAGTTTGGAATACAGGAAGAACAACCCACAAACCACAAGAAACCTAAGAAGAAGGAAGGCCAAAAGGTGGACATTTCATTCCTTCTTAGAAGGGGGAACCAAATACCCACGGAAGGAATTACAGAGATTAACTTAGGAGCAGAGACTAAAGGAAGGATAAGCCAGCCTAAATATAGCTGTCTCCTGAGTGGCTCTGACAGTACCTGACTAATACAGATGTAGAGGCTCACAGCCATTCATTGAACTGAGTACACGGTCCCCAATGAAGGAGTTAGAGAAAAGATTTATGGAGCCAAAGGGTTTGCAGCACCTTAGGACGAACAACAATATGAACTAACTAGTACCCTCAGAGCTCCCAGGGACCCAACTACCAATCAAGGACTATACATGGTGGGACTGATTGTTCTGGCAGCATGTGTACAGTAGAGGATTGCAAATTTGATTATCAATAGGAGAAATGGACCTCGGCCTTGTGAAGGTTTTGTGCCCCAGTGTAGGGGAATGCCAGGACCAATAAGTGGGAGATGGTGGGGTGGAAGGCATGGGGAGGGGAGGCAACAGGGGTTTGCTCTTGTTTTTGTTTGTTTGTTTGTTTGTTTGTTTGTTTTTTGGAGGGGAAACTGGGAAAGGAGAAATTTACATGTAAATAAAGAAAATACCTAATAAAAATAAATAAATAAATAAATAAATAAAAACTTGAGTATTCAAGTACACTATAAATCTCGTGTCAGACGTTTGTTTATAATAACATAACTAAATAAGTTTTATTGTGTAGAGAAGTGTCACTATGTGTGACATTCCATGTTAATTGGTTTTGTTGCTCAGCTTAATTGCATGCAGTTTAATCTATCCACTAGGCAATAAAATTTTAATTAGATAATATAAAAACATGGAGGTACTGGTCAAATACTGCTGACAAACTAAATAAGGATGGAAACGCTGGAGGTAGTAGGAGAGACCCAGCAACCATAGTCTCTGTAACTACGCATGCGTAGCTCTGTTGAGCTCATCTTAAGCCGAAAGAGTAAGAACTTAAACATGGTGGTCACCTGGGCTCTGATGAAGCTCAAGAAATTGGTGTTGAGCCTTCACAGTGCAAGTGCAGCAAGGCGCTGGGCTGCCCCCTACTGGCCACTCTGAGTGTTGCGTTATATCCTACAGCCACACTGCTGGGGCTTCATTCCTCCGTCTCTGTTAGCTTTGTGCTTTGTGTGTAGATATTACGCTTATATGTATAATTTTCACCCAGTAGCTGGAGAGTTAGAGCACAAAATGTGTACTCATTACGGTCCTTCTTAAAAATAGAAAAATTGAGACTGGAGAGATAGCTCAGTGGGTAAGAGCACTTGATGCCCTGCAGAGAACCTGAATTCAGTTTCCAGCATATACATGACAGCTTACAACCATCTATCCCTCCAGTTCAGAAGGCCTGACACCTTATTCTGACATCCTCAGGGATGAGTCATATGTGTGGTGACAGGCATACACGCAGCCAAACCATTTGTATAGATAAAATCAGTCTAAAAAACATATAAATAGACAAATCAGGGGACTGGAGAGATGGGCCATCAGTTAAGAGCACAGGCTGTTCCTTCTGAGGACTTAGGTTTGGTTTACAGCACCCACATGGTGTCTCACAACCATCTGTAACTCCAGCTTCAAAGGATCCAGTTTTAATCTACTTTAAAATATTAATCTCATCTTCCATTACAAACGTTTTAAACTAATGTTTCAAGGAAAAGCCTTCGTTATTAGTCTTTTAATCTCTGAGTTACATTCTGTTCTTTTGTTCTTTGAGTGCTAAGGACTGAACCCAGGGTGTCACAGTTACCAAGTCACCACCAGAAGGCTAGACCCCATCTCCGAAGTTAGATTCTTCTATTGAAGTCATGTTAGATAATCTGAGCTCTTTCTCCATAGGAAAGTGTTCTTGGTCCCTTTGTGTGAGACAGTTTGTCTCAGCTTATGTGGCATCACATTTTTTTTCCTATTCCAGTTTCTAAACGCTTTCATTACTTGTTACCCAATACAAATCAAATGTCAATTCCTCTGTGGTATTGTATTAGGTAGGTTCTCTAGACCAATATAACTTACAGTATGTGTGTGCGTGTGTGTGTGTGTGTGTGTGTGTGTGTGTGTGTGATTTGTTTATTAGAATGGCTTACAGACTGTAGTTCAGCTAATCTACTAGCAATGAGTCCAATAATTCAGTAGTTGTTCAGTCCAGAAGATTGGATGTCTCAGCTGTTTTTCAGTATATGTCAGAATTCCAGAGAAGTAGTTCCTACTGCTC
>JADRCD010236846.1:0-44572 GCA_019843815.1 Montemys delectorum
TCCACTGTATCTTTTAAAATTACCTCTCACTAAACCTTGCTCATCAGTTGACCAGACCAGCTGGCTAGTAAGCTCTGTGGATGCATCTGTCTCTGGACTCCCTATGATAGAGATGCAGAAGTTGCACACAACTTTTTGTATGGGTTTGAACCACATAAAACTGATCCCATGGTTGCTGTTGGCCATAGACTGAATTTTAGTTGATCAAAAATATACTCTAATTGATGTAAATCACTGAAATCTTGGAGCTTGTGTTACATCAGTCAGTTTTGCCTTAAGGAACACACTTAAGCATTTGTATTAGGAGTAAGGATGATTGATGTTCACTTACATAAAGAACTTTTTTCCTTGCTAGGGGACCAGATGACAACATTCCTTGAGAGGATCTATACTACACTTCTTTCAACTATTGTTGTCATTGATACTAATACAAACTGGTCTGAATTGTCTGTCCCAGTTCAAACATACAGCATACTTGGTTTTGTATCCAGTGTGACATTATTAAGTCATTAAGTAAACTTTATAACTTCTTTGAATCTCTACTTCCTGTGAACTCCAAGGATGTCATCAATTTATGTATCTCACTATCCCACCCCTCTTTTATTTTTGTTTTTTTATTTTTTATGGTCAGACCTCATCAGAAATGTACCATACTGGCTCGGGTTTCAAGCTCCAGGGTCTCCTTACCTGTTTGTGGTGCTGAAACATTGAGAAGCTAATTCTGAGATTCAGAGTGCTTTTGTCCTTATGTGCACTTTGGGAGATGGCCAGCTTGGGCAGGTTATTCCCCTACCAGCCAGGAACATGGCTCTCAACACTACCCTGTGTTGCAGAAGACCCACTCTCTTCCAGCTATCCAGCTGACCAATGAGCTGATTAGAAACCTTAAAACCCACTCTTCACATTTCAAAGGATTTGTTTCTGTTTCTGGGTATCCTGCTACATAAGTACCAAAGGTAGACACTTCAACTCTAACATCGCAATATAAAAGGATATTGACAACTTTCAAGAAAAACTGTGAATTGAATAAAACATGTATACATCTATCTATCTCATCTCATCTTGATAAACTACTAAAAAGTGTAACCTTAAGATCTAGCTCCATAGCTGAGAATGCCAGGACCTCACAGGACTGCATTTAGTCAGGATCTTAGCAAAGTTCTTTTTTTCTAGTTGGCTTGCTACTCACCTATTATGAGCAAAACTTAAGAAGACAATGTAAGGGAAGACAATGGTGTGGAATAAGAGCTAGAATTAGGTTTGGAATATATTTATATGATTTACCTAATGAAAAGCTCTATTAATAATAAACTATTTATAGAAATCTCTTATCACCCAGCTAATGTTTTTCTTCCTGAGGCTTCTAAGGTGCAGGAGCGTGTGTGAGTGTGAGTGTGACTGTGTGTGTGTGTGTGTGTGTGTGTGTGTGTGTTTATCTGACATTTATTCAAGGAAATATGACGAAATGGCCCAACTAATGGTGTAAACTGGGAAATGGTCTTTTCAGCACCTAGAGTAAACTTAACCTGGGCCCAATCATAATTGAAATGTGAATTTTAAATATGCCAATATTTGTGCCAAAAAGGAAGCCATTTAATTGGCCTTCCTAAAACTGAAAATAAGTCTGTGGTAAAGGTGGTGCTCTGGTCTTGTGAGCCAAATGAAATGGGATGTAGAGGAGCTGCACCATCTGAGTAAATAGACATGAGAGCAGAGAAATTCTTTGTCGGCTGTGGTGCTGCTCCCTCTGAGGGGAGCACAGTGACTGGATAAGGGACCAAGCTAAAGGATAAGGGAAGTGGTAGCTGCATCCTTTGGGACTGTGGGTGGAGAAGAGAATAGTTTTTCCTTATTGCAATATTTGTTTTCAGAAGGCACAGCACAAGATTGGGGAACGCTTCGTTAGCCAGTATAGAACCAAATAGAAGGTGTCATTACCAAGTATGGCCTCTCAAATTGCCACACACTCTGCAGTTTTCTTATGGCCATGTTATCTCATAGTGCACAGAGTAACCCAGAAAGAGTGGGAGACCTCGTTTCACATCTAAGAAAGTGCATGGAGAAAAAAAAAAAAAAAAGAAAGTGCACAGAGATTAAATTATACCCACAAGATGATCCCCTCGGGGCAACAAGGCTAATAACTGTGAATTGGGGTCTGAAACAATGACTTTAGATTTTAAAATTTCAAAATAAGTGCTTTTTTAAATTACGTTTTATATATAACACCATCAGCCAAAGTAAAAGCCCACTCTATCTAAATTCCCCGTGAAGCTTATGGGTGTTTGTGTGTTTGAGGTTACTGGAGACTAAATATAGGGTCTTGAGCATGACTGTCAAGATTTCTATGACTGAATCGTATCCCCACCCCTCTGTTCACGTCTCAGATTGATAAGGCTCTGAGTAAGTTGCCTCTGTTGGCCTTGAATTCACTCACCAATCTGGGTAAGCCTTGGACCTTTGATTCTCTTGCCTGAACCTCCTTGGTAGCTGAGGTGACAGGATCCTTCACACATGCCTGGGACTATACGCTTCTTTTAGCGACATGGGAAAACAATTAGCAAATATGTGTCTTATTAGCTTAATAATGATCATGAGGGAGTAATTTTAGAAATCTTAAAGTCATTTCTTTCTTTAATCTCATACCCAACCATAGGCCAAGTAATGAGTAATGTTATTAAGTAATCCTACAAGTCAGGCCCCGCAGAAGGTGCATCTGAAGTACCACTCTCTTAAGTCTCTATAATATCCCCACCTAACAGCTACTACTACTGCTCCCATTTTATATTGAGGAGACTGAACCGGCCAAGGAAAATTCAACTGAAACAATAGTCACAATATTTGTTAAGTGCTTGCAGCCTAGCAAGCCCTATTCAAACCACACTGTAAATACGCATCCCTCAAATGTGGCATTTGGTTTTGCCTAAGAGAGCCCTTGTTCACTCCTTTTGTAACAATATAATTATCACTAGTGCCCACTTGCATTTTCAAACGTATTCTTATTTGAAGGATAAAAGTATTTGGTCATCCCATCTGAGAGTGAGTGCTCTTATCGTAACATTTCCCCTTGATGGATGAGCAATAAGGCACAGTTCTCCAGGGCCCGAGGCCTTGACCTAGGCTACCTAGCTACAGTGTAACCAATTTAGAACTCAAGCTCTAATTGATTTTCCACGAAACTCTGAGTTCTGAAACCATTTTCTACTTGCCTTCCATCTCCACGACTTTTGAGCAATAGCTAGTTCCTATCCTGAAATGATATTTTGGACTCTTAAGATATTCCTTGGTTCATATCTCAGTGTCTATCTCTCGTTTTTTTCCAATTACTACTCCTTACGTTTCATTCCTTCATAGCCTTTTTAGAGAGTAAGTGATAAACAAATAAATAGAAGCCCTGAACAAAAATACAAGTTTTATACAGAGTGCTTTGTGTATATAATTTAATATTGAAAAATACAATGGGTTATATAGTAGTATTTCTGTTACCAAATAAGATAACAAAGGTTAAATAGTCAGTCTAAAAACCTCAGAACTAGGAAGTGGGAATTTCTGACCTAGACTCACTCTTGTGTTCTTTCAACACGAGCCTGCCTCACACAACAGAATGCTATCCAAGGCCTTGTCTGGCCTCCCAGCCTATATCTCTTTCATCTCAATAATAAAATTCTATCCAACTTGAAGCTCTTGCCATCCTTCTAAGGTTATGAGAGTAACGTACTTGCTTGTATGCTAGGGGACTGCAGCGCCCTTGCCGTGTGATCATTTCTGGCATCATGACAGCCTCAGTAGGGCTCATGGCCCTTCACAATGTGATGACACCTGTCTCCGAGGTAACAACAAAGGAATCTAAGATGGATTTAGGTGGTGAGTCATAGAGGGTCTCTCTCTGTCATCTATTGCCTCTTTTAAATTCCAGCTCTATCAACTGAGCTAAGTCACTGGTTTGAGATGTGGGACCTGGGTACTGAATAAGATGCTACTGAGGGCAACCGCTGTGCTGATTAACTGTGGATGGAGCATCTCCCATTTCATACTTCATTAGAGAAGGATGAAGTAGGCCAAGCTTGCAGCTGATGACAGTAATGAGGCCCCACTTAACCACTCTTCCTTGCTCTCTACATGCTGTTTCTTCCAGGACCTCTCAAGTAAATTCCAGATCATTCCGAGCTTCTTTGGCTAAGCTGATAGGGCTTCCGGGCAGTAGAGTGTTGGGGAAAGGCTCCTTCTGTGAAGGACGCAGGAATTCATTGTGTCGGCCTGTACTTTGATTGTCCCTTTGGGCTGTGGGGTTCTAAATTCCTCTCCATATTCCACACTGAGATAGCCATGCTGTGGGGATGATCGTGTGTGGACTGCTGAAGCATAAAACATACCAAGTAGGTGGCTGGTGGAGAAAATGAAAGGTTTTTTCCCTTTGTGCTTGGCAGCTAATGAAATCAGAAAGAGAAATGGAAGTTACCCAGTGTTGACAGAGTAAGAAAGAACACTCAGTTTAAGTTTTTGAAAAATGATAGTAGCTCACTGAATTGTCAAAATACTTTTCATTTTGGTTAAACAAAGAGAAGGGATAATGTGGGTTCAGTTGCGTTTGTTGGCCAAAAATCTTGAAGCTGTGTGCATCTCATCTATAATTTTTATAGTGATTTTGGCATTCAAATTGACAATGAAAACTCACATCTGGGTAAGTCTGAATATAGAGAAGCATGAGTGTATGGAGGAGAACCAAAGTCTGGGATGTGCAGAGCTACATCCATATAGATTGGTGAATTACATCCAAAAGGCTGTGTTGTGTTGATAATGGAACACAGGCTCCTTGTGCAAGGACAAACACTTAACAAATGTGTGAATTGCTCCTCTGGCTGAAAAATGTACAGGCTGAGAAAGAGAAAACTCAGAAATGAAGCCACCAACTACACATTTGGACAGTTCATAAGTTCTGAGCAATAAAACAATTCATGGCAGATTCCCATTTGGATGTGTGAATGGAAGCGATTTCTATTTATCCCCGTATTCTATCCTGGCATTCCCCCCACCCCCCCGCCCATTCTGGCTAAGATAGCACTATTTCCTTTTTCTCCCTCTCTGCTGCTGCATGCTTCCTCCCTTTTGATTCACTTCCTTTTGAATTCTGACCTCTATCTAAACAGTTCCTGTAGTAACTTTTGGACCTCTGCTCCATTATATATAAATTTTGAAACATTTTCAACATCTCCAAAAATAAAATCCATTGCTCTTCTAGATGAGACAATTGTCCTTGTGCTTCCTATCTCAGACACAATGCAGGAGACATCTCCCTGGCCTTCCGATCAGTTGTCAAGCTTCACCCTTGTACCTGTCTGCTAGATTTGTCTCTGGAGATGCCTGCTTTTATCCACCATCTGCCATAATTTTTTCTCATCCTCACATTCCATCAGCCCTTGCGTTTAATCTTTCCTATTCTCCAAGGGTAGTGACACCTGTTGAGAAGTCCTGAATGGCTTTAGTACCTACATTGGCAAGTTCCTGACCTCAGTTCAGAGACTGGTACTCTAATTTTGAGTCATAATTCTTTCCAATGTGTCACAGCCCAATACGCTCTACTTCTCAACCTATGAAGCAGATTCCTCCACCTCCACCTACAGCTTCTTTCCTCCAGTTTAGTCCTGGGTTCAGCATGATTTTGTCACTTTATTTAGACATTGGTCATTGTTCTCTGAAGAGACCCTAAAAAGATACCCTCGGTCTTCTCCTCAACTGTTAAATTATCTTCTTTTTCATCTTACTTGATTCCCCAGTTTGGCCCATAGCTCACAACATCTATAACAACAAGAGCCTTTTCTTCTCACCTCTAATATATCTCATATCTTATAATCCTCCCCTTCCCCCTGTTTCTGTGTCAAACAGTGCTGTCTGGGTAATTATAGTGCACTGGTTTTGAGGTTAAGAACATGGCTGCTGTTCTAGAGGACCAAGGTTCAGTTCTCAGCACACACGGGGTAGATCAGACCCACCTATAACTCCAGAGGCTTTTATGTCCTCTTCTGGTTCCTGTGTACATCTGCATACACGTGGCAATTACAGACAGGTAGATGGGTAGGCAAGCGTACAGACAGAGTGAGAGAGCAAGAGTGAGAGTGAGAGCGAGAGTAGAGAGAAAGGGAGAGGGACATTGAGAAAGGGGGGGAGTCTTTTTTATTAAGAAATTTCTTTTCTCCATCTTTTTAACTTTCTCAAAACTTCTCTTGAGCTCCCACATAACACAACCAATAGCCCATTATCACCCAAAATAAAAAAATACCCTAAATAAACCATTTTAAAAACATGGCCTTCCACAGCCCACATATGCTGTTGGAATTTACAATCCTAATAAGCCTGGGTAAAGGAAACACAATCCAGATGTTTTATTTATAAGCCATATGCCTATATTGGGTAGATCTAGGGCTATACTAACTTATTTCCCAGCTATAAAGCCCCTTGTTACTTGCTGTTTTTCCTGGCCATGAAGTTCTGGTCCATCACTCCTTGCTCCTCTTCCATCTTCCTCCTCCTCCCACCTCTCTCTATCCTCTACCTTCAACCCCAGTCCCATCTTTCTCCTTCCATTGCCCAATCACAGGCTCTAGCTTTTTATTGACTATTTAAATTAGGGAGAAGGAGTGCTCTGATACTTGGACTAAGGTGAGATTGCCATTTTCTCTCCAGTGACTTTCTAAGGCAAGACCAGCCAGGAGGCTCAGGCTACAGAAGTGGCATGGCAGCTGGGACAGGATACTTTCTACCTCAGTTTACAACTAAGAGGGAAGGCAGATCTACAGCCCTCTCTGCATCTTTCTCACAAGCGGAGAGCTGCACTCCAGGGTGTGCTCCAGGGTGTGCCCCCAGAACTCAGGAGGGACCACTGATCCACAGCCCTCTGCATGCATGGGTCTTACCAGAGGAAATCTGATCTTCGAGAAGTGCTAACACAGCCTTACAACAGACCCATAGGAGGAATAAGCTCTAGCCAGAGACAGCAAGAACATCTAATACCAGAGATCAACAGATGGCAAAAGGCAAATGCAAGAATCTTATCAACAGAAACCAAGATTACTTGACATCATCAGAACCTAGTACTCCCACCATAGCACGTCCTGCATATCACAAAACACAGGAAAAGCAAGATTTGGATCTAAAATCATATCTCATAATGGTGATGGAGGAATTTACAAAGGACATAAAGAACACCCTTAAAGAAATACAGGAGATACAAAGCTCAAGTCCAAGTGAATCAGAGACCTCCACATCAAACCAGATACACTAAAACTAATAGAAAAGAAAGTGGGGAAGAACCTCGAGCACATAGGCAGAGGGGAAAAATTTCCTGTCCAGAACACCAATAGGTTATGCTCTAAGATCAAGAACTGACAAATGGGACCTCATAAAATTGCAAAGCTTCTGTAAGGCAAAAGACACTGTCAATAGGACAAAACAGCAACAACAAATTGGGAAAAGATCTTTACCAACCCTATATCTGATAGAGGGCTAATATCTAATGTATACAAAGAATTCAAGAAGTTAGACTCCAGAGAACCAAATAACCCTATTAAAAATGGGGTACAGAGCTAAACAAAGAATTCTCAACTGATGAATACCAAATATCTGAGAAGCACCTAAAGAAATGTTCAACATCCTTAGTCATCAGGGAAATGCAAATCAAAACAACCCTGAGATTCCACCTCACAGGAGTTAGATTGGCTAGGATAAAAAACTTAGGTGACACCAGATGCTGGAGAGGTTGTGGAGAAAGAGGAACACTCCTTCATTGCTGATGGGATTGCAAGCTGGTACAACCAATCTGGAAATCAGTTTGGCGGTTCCTCCGGAAATTGGACATAGTTCTACTGGAGGACCCAGCTATACCACTCCTAGGCATATACCCAGAAGATGCCCCAATATGTAATAAGGACACATGCTCCACCATGTTCATATCAGCCTTATTTATAATAGCCAGAAACTGGAAACAACCCGGATGTCCCTTAACAGAGGAATGGATACAGAAATTGTGGTACATCTACACAATGGAGTACTACTCAGCTATTAAAAACAATGAATTTATGAAATTCTTAGGGAAATGGATGGATCTGGAGAGTATCATCCTGAGTGAGGTAACCCAATCACAAAAGAACACACATGGTATGCACTCTCTGATAAGTGTTATCAGCCCAGAAGTCAAGAATACTGGAAGAACAACCCACAAACCACAAGAAACTCAAGAAGAAAGATCAAAATGTGGACACTTTATTCCTTCTTAAAAGGGGGAACAAAATACCCACGGAAGGAGTTGCAGAGACTAACTATGAAGCAGAGACTGAAGAAAGGACAATCCAGCCTGATATAGCTGTCTCCTGAGAGGCTCTGACAGTACCCGACTAATACAGAAGTAGAGGCTCACAGCCATCCATTGAACTGAGTACAGGGTCCCCAATGAAGGAGGTAGAGAAAGGGCCAAAGGAGCTGAAGGGTTTGCAGCCCCTTAGGACGAACAACAATGTGAACTAACTAGTACCCTCAGAGCTCCCAGGGATTCAACCACCAACCAAGGACTATACATGGTGGGACTGATTGTTCTGGCAGCATGTGTATAGTAGAGGATTACAAAGTCAGTCATCAATGGCAGGAGAGGCCCTTGGTCCTGTGAAGGTTCTATGCCCCAGTGCAGGGGAATGCCAGGGTGAAGAAGTGGGAGAGAGTAGGTTGGTGAGCAGGGGGAGGGGCGAGTGAACAGTTTTATTTTATTTTATTTCTTTATTTTTTCTTTTTTTTGGAGGGGAAACTGGGAAAGGAGATATCATATGACATGCAAATAAAGAAAATATCTAATAAAAAAAGAAAGAAAAGGGAGAAAGAAATTGGGGAGAAGGTTCACATGGCATGATTTGAGTATGTGATAGTCTGTTCATCAGGGGCAACCACATTTTGAGAAACCAGTGTTTAGGACTAGAATACAAGCAGCATCAGGCCACTACACATATCAAACATCCTCAATTTGCCATTGCCCATACTCTTGTCTTCCGCTCTATGTTCCTCTAATGGAAGGCCGCAACACCAACTCAGCTACTTGAGTGTGGGATATAGGTATGCCTCTTCTTCTTTTCAGAAAATTAATTAATTAATTAATTCACTTTACATTCCAATTGCATCCATCCTTCTCCTTCTTCTTTTCCTCCCAGTCTCATTCTCCCATCCCTCCTTTTCTATTCTTCCCTCTCCTTCTCAGAGAAAGGGAGCTCCTCTCCATAGGTACCAACCCACCCTGGCACCTCAATTTGCACCAGGACTAAGCACATCCTTTCCCCCTGAGACCAGACAAGGCAGCCCAGGTAGGGGAAAGTGATCCAAAGGCAGGTTAACAGAGTCTGAGTTAGAGGTGGTCCCAGCTCCAATTGTTAAGGAACCCACATGAAGACTAAGCTGCATATCTGCTACATATGTGTTGGGGCGTAGGTCCAGACCATGCATACTCTTTGATTAGTGGTTCAGTCTCTGTGAGCCCCCATGGGTACATGTTAGTTGACTCCGTAGGTCTTCTCATGCTGTCTTTGTCCCCTCATGCTTCCTCAGTCTTCCCCTTGATTCTTCCACATGACTCCCTGAGCTTTGTCAGATATTTTACTGTGTATCTCTGCTTCTGTTTCCATCAGCTGCTGGATGAAGCCTCTCAGGCAACAGTTATACTAGGCTCCTCCAGGGGTTGACTCTCCCATGGCTTGGGTCTCAAGTTGGACCTGTTATTTGTTTGGTCATTCTCTCAATCTCTGCTCTATTTTTAATCCCTGTACATCATGTAAGCAGGGCAATTTTGGATCCAAGGTTTTGTGGGTCGGTTGGTGTACTCCTCTTTTCACTGGAGGTCCTGCCTGGCTATAGAAGATGGCCACTTCAAGCTCCATATCCCCTGGTGATAGGACTCTCAGCTATATTCTCCCAGCAGCCTCCCCAGTCCCAGATCTCTGGCTAGTCCCAGAGATGCTCCACCCCATCAATTTCCTGTCTCTCTCCCAGTCCTCATTCCCTATCTCCACTCTCCCCACACCTGATCCTCACCCCTGTTTTCCTCCCTGCCCTCTCTTCCACCCAGTTTCTTCTCTTTATCTACTTCAGATGTCTATTTTATTTCCCCTTTTGAATGAGATTCAAGTATCCCCTCCGTTGGGTCTTCCTTGTTACTTGTCTTCTTTGGGTCTATGGAGTATAGCATGGTTATACTGTACTTTATAGCTAATGTCCATGTTTAAGTAGCTATAAATCATATGTGTCTTTCAGGGTCTGGGTTACCTCACAGAGGATGATATGTTCTAGTTTCATCCATTTGTCTGCAAATTTCATGATGTCCTTGTTTTTAACAGTTGAGTGGTATTCTACTGTGGAAATGTACCACATTTTCTTTATCCATGCTTTGGATGAGGGACATTTGGGTTGTTTCTAGTTTCTCACTCTTATGAAGTTGCTATCAACATAGTGGAGCATATGTCCTTGAGGTATGGTGGAGTATCTTTGAGTATATGCCCTGGAGTGTTATAACTGGGTCTTGAGATAGAACTATTCCCAATTTTTCTGCGAAACCACCAAATTGACTTCCAAAGTACAAGTTTGTATACCACCAGCAATGAAACTGTGTTTCACTTGCTCTGCATCCTTGTCAGCACGTGTTGTTTTTGATCTTACTCATTCTGACGGGTGTAAGACAGAGCACTTGGGAGGCAGAGGCAGGCTGCATCTCTGTGAGATGGAGACCAGCTTGATTTACAGACTCTTACTTTTTACCTCATCTCTGGCAACCCAAGAGTGAGTCAATTGGGTCTGACAACTTTATGTGATACAAGCTTCTGAAGTTCTCTCTCCATTTAGCCTATGCAACTCTTGGTCCAGCCTTTACTATCTATCTCCTAGGTATCAAAGCAAATTTCTAACAGGACTTCATGCCGTATTCTGTCCTGCTCCTGGTCAATTTCCTGAAGTATAAGTCAGTTGTAATGATTTCCTAGTGGATAATATTTTTCCTGTTACCACAAAGTCTAGCTTCAAACTATGTATATTTAACATTTTGTGATTTTTTTTTTGCCTGATTGGTAGTTTCAGTCTCCCACTGTACTAAGTATTACAATGATTGTAAATGCTATTACCAAAATATGGCATGGAGCCTCACATGCACACATCCCCTTTGTACAAATAGCTCTCTTGTTGTGAAACAATCTTCCATTCTTGTCTTATAGATAAAACCATATTTGTCATTCAGGATACATTCAAGCATTACCTCAGTTGTTGATATCCCTCTTTAGGCACAATTTTCTCATTCATGACCTCCCCTACCATCAGTGAGAACTTTTATATTTCTTTAAAGTTGGTTATATCTTCTTTTCCTGTTAGCCTTTTTTTTTTCTATTTTCTTGCTTGTATTCTTCATTTCTAGTTGCCTAAATTCCTATTCAAGCCATATATCTCTCCCTTGATTCTATTTCTTTTGATAGAACTTTCTGTCTAATCCATACTACCCCTAGTGTAAATTAAATCCACTTGTTTCATAGTTCATTATAGCCATGTCTTCTTTCAGGTAACAAAATACTTATATATCGCTTCTTTAATATTTGAATTCTGCAATGCTGATATATTCAGGGAATAGGACTCTTTATTTGTAATATTCTTACGTCTCCAGAATTTAGCACACTGCTTAGGATTTGCTAGAAATGAAAAAAAGTATTTGCCGAATCCTGAGTCAATCAAACCTACTGGTGATGGCTTCCTAGGATTGGGAACAGTAGCTTTTGAACCCACAACACCCTGCTTTCACATATCTTCGCACTTTATACACAGGCAATATCAGATTTCCCCTTAAAAACTGAGACTCAGGGCAAACCTTTCAGTCGGGGTGAGGTGTCTTGGATCTTAGATTGGGTTCGAGCAAACCCATATGTTGCAGGTCATGAAACTGGAAAGCTCCAAAAAATTAGGCTGGACATCAAATTGAAATTTCAAGCAATGATCCATCTTAATCATCAGCCTAAACGGTGGCAGCGCTGGGGGGGCATGGGAATCAAAGCCTGAGAAATGACCACAAGCACACCAGGTGGTCTGCTGCCTTTCCTCAATGCTGGGGAAAAGCCGCAAGATGCATGTAAGGTCTAAGCAGGCACTGCGGTTTTGCTGTGAGGATGGTGGTAAGAGGTAATTGCAGTCAATTTGTCTTTGTTGACCTTTTCTCCTAGATTCCAGCCCTGTGAACAGGGAACTTTATTTTAATCAGCTTTGTATCCTGCTTCTCCATACATTCATTGTGCCCTAAGTAAACATTTACAGAGGGGAGCTGTGCAAAGTTGTCCTTAGTATCTGAAAGCTGATTGCAGTTTTATTTACAAATAAAATATTATTTCTTATGCCTTGATTAGAAAGGTTTGTATAAAAAGGTGTTGAACTTGACATATTGTTTTGAAATGCAGGCTTTGTGAGATTCAATTTATGAAATCTAAACACAACCTCCGTCTATTAAGTGGCTTGTAATCAAGAAATAACCTGCTAGTTAAATAAACCATTAACTTTGAAAATTGAAGCACAAACAGATGAACTTGTTATGTGTGTTTTCCCATTGTAGCTATTAGCCCAAGAATTAGGCAGGAAAGTATTTATTCAGCATGTGGAATGAATTGACACAATTTCAAATGGAAGTTCCTAAGACCAGAGCAGCATATGGCTGTAGGGTACCAGGTGTAGCTGAGCTGTTCTGCATGGTAGAAGTGGGTGATGGGAGAAACCCCCTCTTCTGCATCATCTAGTCAATTTCTCCTTGAGAGGAACACCAGTAGCACTTTTATCTTGCCTGAGTGTAAGCAGTAGTAGGGAATGTTGCCTGTATGGAATTTAAGACCAATGGGAACAGTGATGAAAAGTTCATCAACATTTCAGTAACACAAGGAATTGGTATTTCTAGCCAACTCTGTTTCAAAGTATCTTTTCTTCCAATAAGTGTCATTGACCTGCTTTCCAAATGGTGTTTCTGTTGAGTTGTAAACCTGTAGACAAGAGCTTCTACATACACAAATATGTAGACTAGCAGGTACTACCTGCTTTCCAATCTTACAGAAAGCATTTTTATTCTCTCACCATTGAGGAGGATATTTGCTGTGAAGTTGTTTTTTATTTAATTTAGTTTTAAGTAATAAAGAGTTTCTCAAAGGATCTTTTCAGGATCTTTCTTCATTGAATACCTCCTAGATACCCTACCTTAGGTGGATCCTTTATGTATACTGTAAACTTAGACTTCTCAATGCTCTGTAAAGATTAATATTTAATCAATCTATTTTACTGAGGATGCTAACAGACATAGAAGTCATGCACATTGCCTGAGTTTAGGTAATTAGGAAAGAGCAGAACTTGACTTTCAACTCCATTTTAATCTCTCTTGAAAGTCCATATTCTTTTCTTTTTGTGCTGTTGTGGGTCAAACCCAAGCCTTGAGCATGCTACAAGACAAGTGTCTTCCCACTGAAATACACCCTCGCCCATTAAAACTCAGTTTCCAACTTCAAGCAAGTGCTTCTTGAATGAGAGACTAGATCTCTCTGAATTTAAATTTCATTTTATGTTCTACAGAATCAAGTGGGGGGGGGCACTCATATGCTCAAAAATCTCGTACTTGATCTGCCAACAATAAAATCCACTTGGGAAGTCGTAAAAGGTCCCCTCACCTCTCCCAAACAGTCAAGGTAGACCTCTTGGGCAGTGGGTTTTGCTCTTATCCTGCCAAACTAGATATTCTCTCATTGGTTAGCTAAGACTGACCCCCACAGCTTGTATTCAAAGCTCTCTCTGTCCCCAGTTAGCACAGCCACTTGGCATTTCTCTTCTTATTGCTTGGTTCATGGCTTTAACTGTACATCTACTGTACTTATTTCTAGTTTGTGCTCAAGGTCACTTCTATTTCTAATGCCAGAGGTAAATTGCTCCAGAAAAACAAGTCGTACTAATCCACCCAGACATCTTTCGTTTTTGACAGAGTGAAAAAAACTTCAGAGTCACCAAATTATCCACTTTACCAAAAGGAAGTGATAAAATTAGTGTCTCAAGCATCTCCCATCTTTGGCTTTTAGGTGACTCTGCCCTAGGGATGCTCTCCTTGGGTTCTGAATTCTGCAGAGGAGCAGAATAAGGTCACAGAAGAAACTATCCTACATTAGAATAATTCCACATTTCCATAGTCCATAATTCCAGGGCATTTTGATGGCAAACAGTTCTGCTCATGTGCTGTACGAACAAATGACTATGGTGTGTTGGAACATTTGTTTTGATTTTTTTCCTCAGATATTTTTTTTCTGTAATAGGAAAAATAAATTAAGAAGTCAAACATGCCTTCCCATACTTTTATTACAATCCTCAGTGGGAATGTATGTATGTGTGTGCCTGTAAGCCTGTTATATATGCATGTGTTTGTGGGCCATGACTGCATCTCCAGATGCTTACTCAAATTTAAATGCATGGAGAGAAATGATTTGTCTCCTCCATAATATTCTCTTAAATGCACACACACACACACAAAAGCACACACTCACATACACTGAATTGCCTTTCCCTTGCCAGCTTTAGATCCCCTGGTGGATCAAGGCCAATACTTTAGCCTCCATCTGCAAAAAGCCAAATTTCCTCTGTGGCGTCTTGACCTCTGGCTTCCAATGTCTGCCATCTTTACTCTTGCTGCTTGTCTTTGCTGTTGTGTTTGTGGAGGAGTCAGGGCTCAGAGGGAACTTGAGATTGGAATGTTGGAAATGCATGGGACCGTGGAAATGTGGCACAAGAGAGAAGACTTTAGCTGTGCTCAGTGGAAGGGCGCTTACCTTGGAATTACACAGTTCTCTTTCAGCCATTAAGTTCTCTATGAGCTTACCTATAACTTCACTTTCTGATACCCAGAATCCTCATTATGATGAACATACATAAAGCAACAGGCACAATGTATGAGGTCAAGAAATATTCGATCTTATTACTAGCATTGAAATAGATTAAGAAGGAAGACCAAAGTGTGGATATTCATTCCTTCTTAGAAGGAGGAACAAAATAACCATGGAAGGAGTTGCAGAGACAAAGTGTGGAGCAGAGACTGAAGGAAGGACAATCCAGAAACTGCCCCACCTGGGAATCCTTCCCATATTCAATCACCAAACCCAGACACTATTGTGGATGCCAGAAAGTGCTTGCTGACAGGAGCCTGATATAGCTGTCTCCTGAGAGGCTCTGCCAGTGCCTGACTAATACAGAAGTAGAGGCTCACAGCCATCCATTGGACTGAGCACAGGGTCCCCAATGAAGGAGCTAGAGAAAGGACCCAAGGATCTGAAGGTTTTTCAGCCCCTTAGGATGAACAACAATATGAACTAACTAGTACCCTCAGAACTCCCAGGAACTAAACCACCAACCAAAGAGTACACATGGTGGGACTCATGGCTCCAGCAGCATATGTATAGCAGAAGATGGTCTAGTCAGTCATCAATGGGAGGAGAGGCCCTTGGTCCTGTGAAGGTTCTATGCCCCAGTATAGGGAAATGCCAGGGCCAGGGATCAGGAGAGGGTGGGTTGATGAACAGGGGGAATGGGGAGGGAACAGGTTTTATTTTTTTCCCTGGAGGAGAATCTGGGAAAGGAGAAATCATTTGAAATATACATAAAGAAAATATCTAATAAAAAAAGAAATAGATTATTCAGCAGTCACACGTAGGTGAGCATATCAAAGGTCAGAGAGTTCAAAGCAAAACAAAACAAAACAAAACAAAACCATCCAGCTTGTCGTCCAATGTCATGTAGCTAGGGCTAGGGGACAAAACAGTTGAGGACGAAGTTTTGTGATTCTTTTAAAATCATTATGCCTCCTAAGATTTGTAGCCTTGCCAGATATTAGAAATAAAACATATGCTTGTTGTTCCTGAGGACTTGTAATCTAGTAAGAGGCAAGTATATGAAAGAGTACTCAAAAGGATACTTAAAGAAGAGATGGAGAGATAAATGTGTGCATATATGTTGTTCAAATGAGTAAGGTGAGAATATTTCTACACAGTTAGATGAAAAAAATCAAAGTCACACAACATTGGGTTTAATTTCTTATTGTAGGTAAGAAAAGTAGCTCACTTTTATGTTCCGATTCTTGGAATTCATAATACCTGTAATTGTAGAAACCATTTTTCTTATCCTATATGGGACTGTTTGCTTTTGTTTTTAATATTGTATGTATTCTAGGCTAGGGATGGGGCTCACCTGGTAGAGTGCTTAGTATCCACAAAGTCCCACGTTCAATCCCAGTCCTGTGTAATATGGGTATAGTGGTATATACCTACAGTCTCAGTGGTGGGGTGCTGGGGAGAGGAGAGTCAGGGGTTCCAAGTCATCCTTGTTCACATAGCAAGTCTGAGACCCGCCTGAAATATATGAGGCCCTATCTTAAAAGTAAAGCAAGCAAGCAAGCCAGCAAGCCAGCAAGCAAGTAAGTAAGTAAATGAATAAATAATATAATGTGTTCTCCCAGCTGTTTCTCAATCAGGCCACAAGGTATGTAATGGGCTCTCTGGACAAAACAGCATTTGTTTCTGCATTGAGGATGACCTGAGTCAAATTGCCTTTCCAGTGACTAGGATTCTTCTGCCAAAGGTAATATATTGACAAAGCAAAAGTATCTACTTACTATTCTACAATGTTTGCCATCTGGCAGGCACAGAATATTGACTGATCAAATTACAGATGGGTTGGTACCCCTGTTCTTTGCTGCAGAAGTAGGAATGATTGCTGGAAATACTTATTTGTCTTTTAGTTTATCTAAGACATGAAAAGCCCTTGTCAGAAGATGGCCAGGAGGAAAGCCTCTACCCTCAAGCCTGTCTGGTCTTGTCAGGATTGGTACAGACATTCATTTGAATTTGCCAAGACACCTCTTAGGACTCAGCTGTATGGGTACTTGGATGATGTTGATGTTCCGAGTTCTCAGGATGCCCCTCTGACCACCCAGGCACTATGAAGTCACTGTGGAGTCAGCCTTCCCTTTGTAGAACATGAGTACTATTGTGGTTTTGTTTGTTTTAACCAAATACCCATTTTCCAATAGAAAATAGAGTACTCAAGAAGGGCAAATAGGGTGATGAGTGGTTTTGCTCTTGAAAGCCAAACAATTTAAGGAATCATTAGCATTTGTGTGTGTGTATGCTCACTTGCATGGTGGAAGCCCCAGGTCATTCTTGAACTCTGTCTTCTTGTCTCCGCCTCCCAAAAGCTAGGATTATAGGCAGGTGGTGCCACCACCTGGAATCACCAGATTTTTAATTTTTAAGCTCATAACTCCTTGGTGTCTCTTATAAGATTTTTTTTATTGGATATTTTCTTTATTTACATTTCAAAGATATCCCTTTTCCCAGTTTCCCCTCCTAAAAAAACCCCTGTCCCCCACCCCACCCCATCAACCTACCCACTCCCGCATCCTGGCCCTGACATTCCCTACACTGGGGGATAGAACTTTCACAGGACCAAGGGCCTCTTCTCCCATTGATGACCAACTAGGCCATCCTCTGCTACATATGCAGCTGGAGCCATGAGTCCCACCATGTGGACTCTTTGATTGGTGGTTTAGTCCCTGAGAGCTCTGAGGGTACTACTTAGTTCATATTGTTGTTCCTCCTAAGGGGCTGTAAACTCCTTCAGCTCCTTGGGTCCTTTCTCTAACTCCTTCATTGGGGACCCTGTGCTCAGTTCAAAGGATAGCTGTGAGCCTCTACTTCTGTGTTAGTCGAGTACTGGCAGAGCCTCTCAGGAGACAGTTATATCAGGCTCCTGTCAGCTAGCACTTGCTAGCATCCACAATAATGTTTGAGTTTGGTAATTGAGTAGGGGAAGGATTCCCAGGTGGGGTAGCCTCTGGATTGTCCTTCCTTCAGACTCTGCTCCATAGTTTGTCTCTGCAACTCTTTCCATGCGTATTTTGTTTCCCCTTCTAAGAAGGATGGAGGTATCCACACATTGGTGTTCCTTCTTCTTGAGTTTCTTGTGGTTTGTGGATTGTATCTTGGGTATTCCGAGCTTCTGGGCTAATATCCACTTATCAGTGAATGCATACCATGTGTATTCTTTTGTGATTGGGTTACCTCACTCAGGATAATATTTTCCAGATCCATCCATTTCCCTAAGAATTTCATAAATTCGTTGTTTTTAATCGCTGAGTAATATTCCATTGTGTAAATGTACCACATTTTCTGTATCCATTTCTCTGGCTGAGAAGTACCTAAAGAAATGTTCAACACCCTTAGTCATCAGGGAAATGCAAATCAAAACAACCCTGAGATTCCACCTCACATCAGTCAGAATGGCTAGGATAAAAAACTCAGGTGACCTTGGTCCTGTGAAGGTTCTGTGTCCCAGTATAGGGGAATGCCAGGGCCAATAAGTGGGAGATGGTGAGGTGGCAAGCAGAGGGATGGGGGAGGCAACAGGGGTTTGTTCTTGTTGTTTTTGTTTTTTTTTTTGTTTTTGTATTTGTTTTTTTTTTTTTGAGGGGAAACTGGGAAAGGAGAAATCATATGACATGTAAATAAAGAAATATCTAATTATAAAAAACAACAATAATACAAAAAGAAAAAAGAAAAAAAAAGAAAGGAAAAAAAAAAAACCTCAGGTGACAATAGATGCTGGTGAGATTGTAGAGAAAGAGGAACACTCCTTCATTGCTGGTGGGATTGCAAACTGGTACAACCAATCTGGAAACCAGTTTGGTGGTTCCTCCAGAAGTTTGACATAGTACTACCTGAGGACCCAGCTATACCACTCCTGGACATATACCCAGAAGATGCTCCAACATGTAATAAGGACACATGCTCCACTATGTTCATAGCAGCCTTATTCATAATAGCCAGAAACTGGAAACAACCCAGATGTCCCTCAACAGAGGAATGGATACAGAAAGTGTGGTACATTTACACAATGGAGTACTACGGTTGTAAGATTCTTATTCTCATCTCTATCCACTCACCACTGCTGTCTCATTGCTTTGTCTAGATTTGCATTGGGATAAACCTGCTGTACTCACCTTCTGGATTGGTTAAGGACCCTTATACAGGTGTTGCTTCTAGTTGTTTAATGAAGTCTCTGTTTCTCCAAGGGCATTCTCACTAACATCTTAAATAATCATTCTGTGAATGAACTCATTTCCATTCATGCTTTTCTCCAGAGAGCCTTGGAGCAGAATGCTCAGTCCTGTTCTAGCATTTACCCACAGCCATGTGGCCACTATTTTGCATAGTGAAAACTTTCTTTTTATGTCCTTTTACTGTTTCTTTCTGTGTGTCTCATGGTGTATCTGTTTTTTCTTTCTCTCAGAATTATGTCAAGAGCCCTATAAATGAATACATATGAAAAGCAATCCATTTAAATGTATTAGTGGTTGAACTAATACATTACTAACAACTGTTGTCCAGTTGTTAGTAAACTGAAACCATGAAAAAAAAAACTATGTTTCCTAGTATGGAAACTCAGGTAATATATAGTTTTTGGGCTCTTAGCATCTTTGAATTTGCTATGAAGGTAACGGTCATTTGCACTTGGGGCTGGAGCTGCTCATGCTTAGAGCAAATATCAGTTACCACTGATATGTTGCGTTCTGTGAGTTCATCCTATGCCTTAGCTTTTCATCTCCCAGAGGTCTGTCCCCAAGATGTGGGTTCAAGGCTACCCACAAAGATGCTTCTATCTGTTGCACTTGAGACCACACACTGAGGAAAGGGTTCGTTAGTGGAGGAAATGACTCAGAGGATTCGTTTCTCTAGTCCTCTCCCGCCTGCAAAGACCCAGACAGAAAAGTCCAGGAGGGACTGAAGCTCACAGTGTAATCCAAGGAAAACAAGACACAACAGTACTCCCAAACCTGAACTTCAGAGCTGGGCCTCTTAACTGCCAGACGGTTTAAGCTGAGGCTATATAGAGGAGAAGACCAACCCAAGGTTAGCTGGCATCTGGTCACCACATACAAAGTTCACAGTCATCTCTGGTCCAGACTGAGGAATTTTTTTTCTCCATAGCTTTTCCACTATGGGGTCCAGTTCCAAGCAGAACTGTCACCCTACCCTTTCCCATTTTGTTGTATATGCCTTGGTTGTCCATGTTAAAAGTCCCAGCCCAATTTCCTACAAGCCTCTCAAGGACCCCATTCCAGAATTCTTTCTTCTCTACTACAAGGTAGAACTTCTCCAAAGTCCATCCGTGCACTGCTTGTGTCTCTAGCAGGGAGGGAGTGTTAAGTTCTCTGCACTCTCGATGGAACTTAACAGGGGGATAAACAGACTCAAAGCTAGCTGTGATGGTTTGTATGTGCTCAGCCCAGGAAGTGGCACTATTAGAAGGTGTAGTTGGAATAGGGCTCTGTTGGAGTAGGTGTGGCCTTGTCGGAGTGGGTGTGTCACTATGGGTGGGGGCTTTAAGATCCTCCTCCTACCTGCCTGGAAGCCAGTATTCTGCTAGCAGCCTTCAGATGAAGATGTAGAACTTCTCCTGCACCATTCCTGCCTGGATGCTGCTATGCTCCCGCCTTGATGATAATGGACTGAACCTCTGAACCTGTAAGCTAGCCCCAATTAAATATTGTCCTTATAAGAGTTACTTTGGAAAACCATACAGTGGAAAAAAGACAGCATTTTCAACAGATGGTGCTGGCTCAACTGTCGGTCAACATGTAGAAAAATGCAAATTAACCCATTCCTTTCTCCTTGTACAAAGCTCAAGTCCAAGTGGATCAGGGACCTCCACATCAAACCAGATACATTGAAACTAATAGAAAAGAAAGTGGGGAAGAACCTCGAGCAAATAGTCACAGGGGAAAATTTCCTGAAGAGAACGTCAATAGCTTCTGCTCTAAGATCAAGAATTGACAAATGGGACCTCATAAAGTTGCAAAGCTTCTGTAAGGCAAAAGACACTGTCAATAGGACAAAACACCAACCAACAAATTGGGAAAAGATCTTTACCAACCCTATATCTGATAGAGGGCTAATATCCAATGTATACAAAGAACTCAAGAAGTTAGACTCCAGAGAACCAAATAACCCTATTAAAAATGGGGTACAGAGCTAAACAAAGAATTCTCAACTGATGAATACCAAATATCTGAGAAGCACCTAAAGAAATGTTCAACATCCTTAGTCATCAGGGAAATGCAAATCAAAACAACCCTGAGATTCCACCTCACAGGAGTCAGATTGGCTAGGATAAAAAACTTAGGTGACACCAGATGCTGGAGAGGTTGTGGAGAAAGAGGAACACTCCTTCATTGCTGATGGGATTGCAAGCTGGTACAACCAATCTGGAAATCAGTTTGGCGGTTCCTCCGGAAATTGGACATAGTTCTACTGGAGGACCCAGCTAAACCACTCCTAGGCATATACCCAGAAGATGCTCCAATATGTAATAAGGACACATGCTCCACCATGTTCATATCAGCCTTATTTATAATAGCCAGAAACTGGAAACAACCCGGATGTCCCTTAACAGAGGAATGGATACAGAAATTGTGGTACATCTACACAATGGAGTACTACTCAGCTATTAAAAACAGTGAATTTATGAAATTCTTAGGGAAATGGATGGATCTGGAGAGTATCATCTTGAGTGAGGTAACCCAATCACAAAAGAACACACATGGTATGTATTCTCTGATAAGTGGTTATTAGCCCAGAAGTTTGGAATACAGGAAGAACAACCCACAAACCACAAGAAACTTAAGAAGAAGGAAGACCAAAAGGTGGACATTTCATTCCTTCTTAAAAAGGGAACCAAATACTCATGGAAGGAGTGGCAGAGATTAGCTATGGAGCAGAGACTGAAGGAAGGACTAACCAGCCTAAATATAGCTATCTCCTGAGAGGCTCTGACAATACCTGACTAATACAGATGTAGAGGCTCGCAGCCATTCATTGAACTAGTACACAGTCCCCAATGAAGGAGTTAGAGAAAGGATCTATGGAGCTGAAGGGTTTGCAGCCCCTTAGGACGAACAACAATATGAACTAACTAGTATCTTCAGAGCTCCCAGGGACCCAACCACCAATCAAGGACTATACATGGTGGGACTGAATGTTCTGGCAGCATGTGTATAGTAGAGGATTGCAAATTCGATCATCAATAGGAAGAAAGGACCTCGGCCTTGTGAAGGTTTTGTGCCCCAGTGTAGGGGAATGCCAGGGCCAATAAGTGGGAGAGGGTGGGGTGGCAGGCATGGGGAGGGGGAGGCAATAGGGGTTTGTTCTTATTGGTTTTGTTTGTTTGTTTGTTTTTTGGAGGGGAAACTGGGAAAGGAGAAATTTACATGTAAATAAAGAAAATATCTAATAAAAAAAAGAAAAAAAAAGAGTTACCTTGGTCCTAGTGTCTGTTCACAGTAGGTAGTAAAAGCTGAGCTAAGACACTAGCTGAGGCTAAATACATGTTAAAGGGGACATACACTTGTTGAGCACTCTCCGGCTTCACAGTCTGCCTTACAAGCTCTCTCTATAAAAAGGTACTGCCCCTTTCCCTCTTCCCTTCTCTTAATGCTCATGCTTAAATCAATGCCCCTTATAAACGCCAACTTCCATTTAAAAGTGTGTAAAGCCACCACATAGAAGGTGGCACGGTTGTCATTTCTTCTTATGGGTAACAGAAAAGTTAGACTGATGAGCACATGGAAGAAATGCAGTCAAGCTTACTAGCCTACTAGTGTGCACCAGTTTTCATATGTCCAACTTGTTTCTGAATATGAAATCAAGGTTTTCTTACTTTATTAATTAAAATTAATTCTCCTTTCACTGAGCAGGTGACTGGCACTCATGCTGACTCTACAGGGCAGGCATGCATACAAGTCCCCACCTTCCTTCATTGATAGGGTTTGTTAGAGAATTTCATCTGGAAAGAACATGAGAGTAATGAGAGAAAGAGGTAGGGAGAGGAAAGGAAGCGGGGTAGAAAGAAAGGGGAGAGAGAGGGGGAGGAGAGGAGGAGGGGAGAGGGAGAAGGAAGAAGGGGAAGGAGTAAGGGGAGGGGGAGGGGAGAGAGAGGGAGAAGGGAAGGTGCTTTCATTGTATTTAGATAATTTTGGAGAGGAAAGCCCCTATAAAAGGAAAAGTGACTTAGGGTAAGGGCCAAGCGTCTCTGGACTGGATGTGGGTTTTATTATTTATCTATTTATGTATTTATTTATTTATTTATTTATTTATTCTAATTATTTCTTTTAGCTTTTGATCTTAAAATTAGATCATTTCTCCCTTTCATTTTTCTCTCTCAAAACCAATGGGTCTCAATCTTCCTAATGCTGCAACCTTTAATATCGTTCATTGTGTTGTGACTCCCAACCATAAAATTATTTTCATTGCTATTGAATAACTGTAATTTTGCTACTGCTATAAATTGTAATGTAAATATCTAATATGAAGGGTATCTGATACATGACCCCTGTAAAGAAAGGATCCTTTGACTCCAGAGATGCCAAAGAGGCTGCAACTCATTGGTTGAGTACCATTCCCACATATCCTTCCTTACTGTCTTTCTTTTGTAAAAAAAAAAAAATTAAGTTATTGTCATACAGGTCTTTCACTTGTTTGGTTAGTGTTATCCCAAGATATATTATATTATTTGTGGCTATTGTGAAGGGAGTTGTTTCCCTCATTTCTTTCTTAGCCTGTTTATCATTTGTTTGAAGGAAGGCTACTGATTTATTTGAGTTAATTTTATATCTGGCCACTTCGCTGAAGTTGTTTATCAGCTGGAGAAGTTCTCTGGTAGAATTTTTAGGGTTGCTTATGTGTACTATCATATCATCTGCAAATAGTGATACCTTTATTTCTTCTTTGTCAATTTGTATCCCCTTGATCTCTTTTTGTTGTGTTACTATTCTAGCTAGCATGTTGTGTACTATATTGACTAGATATGGGGAGAGTGGGCATCCTTGTCTTGTCCCAGATTTCAGTGTGATTACTTCAAATATGTTTCCATTTAATTTGATATTAGCTGTTGGTTTGCAGTAAATTGCTTTTTATTATGTTTAGGTATGAGCCTTGAATTCCTGATCTCGCCAAAACTTTTAACATGAAGGGGTGTTGTATTTTGTCAAATGCTTTTTCTGCACCTAAGGAGATAATCATGCGATTTTTTTCCTTTGAGTTTGTTTATATAGTGGATTACATTAATGGATTTTCATATATTAAACCAAGCTTACATCCTTGGGAGGAAGCCTACTTGATCATGGTGAATGATGCTTTTGATGTGTTCTTGCATTCAGTTTGCAAGAATTTTACTGAGTATTTTTGCATCAATATTCCTTGCTGTTTTTCAAATTCATGGTACTTTTTCCATTAAATTTTGTTTTACATATACACAAGCACACACTCACATACCCCTATGGTTTGTTTTGTCACAATATTCCAGGGTCTAAAAATCATCCAATAAGCAATTTCTCTTGTATCAATCAAAGTTTTGGAAACTCACGGGATAGAATATTCCTCATCATTGATATTATACCGTTTTCTTTTAGGCGTGAAGCTTGTTGTTAGAAATGAGTGTGTGAGTCTGGCTGGGGAGGATGGGACTGAGGACAATTCTGCCTAATGAGCTCTCTTCTCTCAAGGCCCTGTGAGTGTTATGGATGCTTTGCTGTTGTTGGAGAATCTGATGGAAGCAAAGCATAAAGAGAATTGAAGAGACACATTGAAAGCAAAAACGGGCCTCTTTCTCCTACAAATTTAATCACAAACAATTATGTCAGCTATTCTCAACACTCTTCCTGGAAGTGTCATTATCTAGAAAGGAAAGCCCCTTTGGCATGACTAAGACAGTGCAGGTTAGCAACACGGATTCTGTTAAATGAAATGGGAATGGTTTTTGAAGACTAGCAAAAGATAGGATGGGTATTTGCTGTATTTGATTTCTTTTAAATCCACTGTCTATTACTCCATATTTCAGTTAAGACTGATTTCATCAAATTGCATCATGAAATATTAATGATAGATAGCAGGTTCTTGATTTATCCTGTTTTATGAAATGATTAGTATTTTTTTTTACATTGGATTAGCAAGATATTCTAGCTGCTACACTAAATTGTTTTACCCATATACATATGATGGTTAAACTCAGTGTCAACTTGGTTAGGTCTAGAATAGTTTAGGACATGGAAGCACACTGCTGGGTATATCTTTGATGATGTTTTCGGGAAGTGGGGAAAGATGTACCCTCAGTGGTCTGTGGCTCCAGTTGGAATAAATGGAGAAAAGTAAAGAAAGACCATGTCAGCATTCCTTCTCTGTTTCCTTGCCTGCCATAATGTGAACTGGCTGCTCTTCCATGACACCCCTGCCTGGATGGACTTGACCTTCTTCAATCATGAGCCAAAAATTTCCCCTTAGGTTATTTCAAGTATTGTTGTCACAGAGGCACACAGTAGCTAATATTACCCAATTCCCATTAAGTGTATCAGAAAATCATAATGTCTGACAACATGAATGACATAATATATGAAATTATACACACAGTTCCTCTTTAATAATCCTCTAGCGCCGAGAGGAAGGTTTAATTCCTGTCTATAAGTGGATTTGGCAGAAATCTGCCTACAGTTTTATACTTCTTTATTCCCAGGGTTTTTTTTTTTTTTTAACAAAGATGTTTATATCATATCATGTCAAATTAAGTAGTGAGGAGCAGTTTAGAGATAGATTATTGTTTGTGAAATTATAAAAATAGGCTGTATTAGCCTCATATCTGTTTGATTTGAGTTCTTTTGGTATTCTATCTGTAGGAGCAGCAAGTTATACGAAATATTAGTCAGTGACTTTTAATAACATTCCTGAGACGTATATTAATTCATTCATTTGAATTGAAAAATGAGATTTATGAGCAAAAGTCTTATTGCGCTGCATGTTTGAGGGCAGTGACTGACATGGTTAATTAGACTGTGTGGCAGACATCTCCCCTCATGGAGAGAGCCTGGTCTCTCTTTTAGAGGGCACAACGAGATAAAAACAGCATATTGAAAAGGCCTGTATTGTCATGGATATTGAAGTTAATCTTTTTTTTTTCGTTCTGATTCTAAATTTTTAGATGTAAAAGAATGGCTATAATGAATATTCATTTCTTTGTTTGGTAGAGATATTTTAGTATTCCTCCCAGTCAGGGAGACATTGAATGACTCTAATAAATGTAAAAAGCAAATAAAAATTCATAAAATACATATCCTTGTACCTTTTCAGTTCAGATAGCTTCTAATCCTTCACTCCATTCAATGTGAAGGAGATTGTCAAGGTATCAGTTGATAGAGAACACGAAATCACTTGTATAGTGATAGTTCACTAAGTGAATTTTGGCAGTAGGAACCTTGCTGTAACAATCCCCACCTTCCTATTTCATCTCTCTGAAGCAAGGACTCTTACATGTTAGCACTTCCTACACTATCAGATACATGTAAAACATGACAGACATCTTTTAGGAATTATGCAAGGAATAGCCTTTGAGCAGAGTTGTTCTGAAAGTCACTTCCAATCCTGACAGTCTGCCACCATCACTGCATCTGTGTCCTCACTTTAACCTTTCCTCTTTGGCTATCTTCAGGAAGGACCCTAGGATACCCAGAGCCTTCTCCATACTTGTGCTTACATGGGCTGTTCATGTTCACTGCCACCTGCTATGATCCCTGTAGTCTAAAGCAGTACCTCCTCACTTGCTTTTAAATAGTTTTATGTGAAGGTATAATGGTGAGGAACCCATGCCTCCCCACACCTTTATCTTCAATTATAAGATAGACAGAGCTTTAGGTCTCAATGAATCTCAGTACCAGAACACAACATGGACTGCCTCCATCTGTCTGGAGTACATCTGGGCTGACAGGAGTCTTGTCTCTTTGAGTCATTGTGAGAAGCTCAGACCTGTACCACTTTTACTTTCTGAATGTCAATCTTTTCTCTCTCAACATCCCATCTGGCAGCCCCTACTGTGAGCATAGTGTCTCCTGGCATACATGATCTAGCAGCAGTGAGCCTCCGTACACCTTACGATTCCTAGTCAATTCTCCTGCACTTTCTTGCCCCAGTGAAAACCTTTCTCAAAAGTAAAGCTTTATCAGATATAGGATTGGTAAAGATCTTTTCCCAGTTTGTTGGTTGCCATTTTGTCCTATTGACAGTGTCTTTTGCCCTACAGAAGCTTTGCAACTTTATGAGGTCCCATTTGTCAATTCTTGATCTTAGAGCATAAGCTATTGGCGTCCTCTTCAGGAAATTTTCCCCTGTGCGTATGTGCTCGAGGCTCTTCCCCATTTTCTTTTCTATTAGTTTCAGTGTATCTGGTTTGATGTGGAGGTCCCTGATCCACTTGGACTTGAGCTTTGTACAAGGAGATAAGAATGGATCGATTTGCATCCTTCTACATGCTAACTGCCCGTTGAGCCAGCACCATTTGTTGAAAATGCTGTCTTTTTTCCACTTATTGGTTTTAGCTCCTTTGTCAAAGATCAAGTGACCATAAATGTGTGGGCTCAATTCTGTTCCACATACAAAGAACTCAAGAAGTTAGGCTCCAGAGAACCAAATAACCCTATTAAAAATGGGGTACAGAGCTAAACAAAGAATTCTCAACTGATGAATACTGAATGGCTGAGAAGCACCTAAAGAAATGTTCAACATCCTCAGTCATCAGGGAAATGCAAATCAAAACAACCCTGAGATTCCACCTCACACCAGTCAGATTGGCTAGGATAAAAAACTCAGGTGACAGCAGATGCTGGAGAGGTTGCGGAGAAATAGGAACATTCCTTCATTGCTGATGGGATTGCAAGCTGGTACAACCAATCTGGAAATCAGTTTGGTGGTTCCTCCGGAAATTGGACATAATTCTACCGGGGGACCCAGTTATACCACTTCTGGGCATATACCCAGAAGATGCTCCTGCCAGTAAAGCTTTCCTTTTTTTCTTCGTGTGTGTGTGTGTGTGTGTGTGTGTGTGTGTGTGTGTGTGTGTGTAGAAGTAGAGGCTCACAGCCATCCATTGAACTGAGTACAGGGTCCCCAATGAAGCAGTTAGAGAAAGGACCAAAGGAGCTAAAGGGTTTGTAGCCCCTTAGGACAAACAACAATGTGAACTAACTAGTACCCTCAGAGCTCCCAGGGACTCAACCACCAACCAAGGACTATACATGGTGGGACTGATGGCTCTGGCAGCATGTGTATAGTAGAGGATGGCCAAGTCGGTCATCAATGGGATGAGTGGCCCTTGACCCTGTGAAGGTTCTGTGCCCCAGTGTAGGGGAATGCCAGGGCCAATAAGCAGGAGAGGGTGGGGTGGGAGCAGGGGCAGGGGGAGGGAACAGGGGTTTGTTCTTCTTGTTTTTTGTTTTTTTTTTTTCTTTTTGGAGGGGAAACTGAGAAAGGAGAAATCATATGACATGTAAATAAAAAAATCTAATAAAATACACACACACACACACTCACAAAGAAAAAAAGGAAAGCTTTACTGGCAGTTTCTGGATTCAGTTCTTTAGTTTTCTTATATTTAAGACTACTGAGAATGGAGGTGAACTATATCCTTCTTCCTCCTTATTGCTCTGACTTATCCTCTCTTTTCTTTTAAACTTGTAGCTTTGGTTTGGTGTGATGGCTTAGGAGGGAAAGTATCCAAGTCTGGCAGCCTAAGTTCAATTCCAAGGACTGGCACACAAGGAGAGAACTGATCACCAAAAATTGTCCTCTAGTAAGCCATGGGACTCACTCTCTCTCTCTCTCTCTCTCTCTCTCTCTCTCTCTCTCTCTCTCTCTCTCTGTATGTGTTTGTTTTTGTGTCTCTCATAGATACATACATGCACACACATAAATAATAAATATTAAAAATGCAAACACACAGCTCTGACTTGAATTTGAGATGATGGCACCACTGATCATCCTCACTACAGGTGACTTCAACCCCTGTGGTCAGTCCCTTACTATTTAATGACTAACTACTAATTCACTGTCCTTTATTACAGCTTGCTTCTACCCTGATGCTTGATGGTATGTGTGTATGTCTGTGTACATGCACACGCATGCATGTGTGTATTCACATACCCTGTTTACCCTCTATCTTATAGTTTCTTCTGCTTCTCTCTCCCTCCCATCAATGAATTCCTACTTTACTTTACCCCTTGATCTCCTGGAACAACTGGGTTTTCCTTGCAAACAAAATGCAGTTTCTGGTAATCTTTTATTTATTTAGGCCATTCCTCTGGTACTCTTTGTATCACTCCCCATTCTAATTCTCTTAGCAGAACATCTTAAATAATTTCTACCCCTCTCACTCTGTAGCCTGCTTTAAGTAGAGAAAAACATATAACCATGTGTAGATTTTTAAAAATCCAACAATATGGCTGCTCTGGCAAGGGATTACATTCCCAAGACCTTCTATGCAATTAGTGACTATATGACTGTGTGTCACTCTGCATTACAGTATGATCTGACTGGAATATAGACATGTTCTTAGTACATACATTTAATCCCTACAATGAAGGTAAAGTTAGTTTGTAGAATGAAGCAGCCATGTGTGAAAGTGACATCTAATTGAGGGACAAAGTGATGAATCAAAGAAAGTCTTAACATAATGAGTCAGAGCTAGGATATTGCCAACTCTCACAGGAAGAGCGTCAGAAGAAGAGGCTACGTTAGAGCCCCACAGGGAGAGAAAGGGGTGTGTGTGGCAGTTTTACTGGGACAGTTTTATAAAGCCAAATGGCAAAGAGAACAAGCTAGACACAGGTGAAGACAGAATGAGCCATAGGATGAGAAGAAGCCAGAAGACTAGAACATATTGCCAAAATTAGTATGAGGCCAAGCAAAGCAACTCAGTGAGAAGCCAAGAGAAGCTGAATTGAGTCAGTCAGCTTGGAAGATTAGATGGTATAAAGGCTAGGCATAGCTTCCAGGGATAGGTCTATGGATAATTAGAGAAAGAGACACGCTGGTCTCAGTCCAAGGCATGTATTTGCACAGCTTGGATATAGCTCTCATCTCATCCCTCCATCTGAAGAAACAAAAACAAAATTTACGACCATGTACTGATGTTTTTTTTTACTGTTACCTTACGGCTAAGACTTCAAGTTGAACTGTGATATTTCAAATATTTTATATTTTCTGCCTGTCTTGAAACTTTCAGCACATCACTTCATTATTACTCTCACTTAAAAACATTGCTTTCCACTTGACTGGCAAAACAAAAATAAAGAGTTCCTCTTGGAGTCACCACTGCATCTGCTCACTATCAGCACTGACATCCACAGGCTACCCTCCCCAGGTGTCAGTGGAGATCTTACATTTATGTTCCTTTAAGGTCATGTGTACTACATACTTCATCTTCTCCCATCTACTTAAGGCTATTGTTCTAGCAATTCCCTCCTCCTCTCTTGTCATTGTAGTTCCCTCATTAATGAACATTGCCATCATCAAATTATGACATACTTATTTATCCTGTTTAAAATATTATAAGGTGGGCTGGAGAGATGGCTAAGTGGTTAAGAGCACTGACTGCTCTTCCAGAGGTCCTGAGTTCAATTACCAGCAACCACACAGTGGCTTACAACCATCTGTAATGGGGATCAGATGCCCTCTTTTGGTGTGTTTGAAGAAAGTGACAGTGTACTCACATATGTAAAATAAATAAATAAATAAATCTTTAAAATATTTTAAGGTAATCAAAATATCCTTCAGTCAATGAATGGCTAAAGGGTGATCTTCTATGCACTGTAATGCTATTACAGCATTACAAAACAAACCACCCACCCAAACAAACAAAAACCCAAATCTTTCAAGCTATATAATTGTATACAGAAACCTTAAATGCTACTTGAAGAAAACCAACCAGAAAAGGTTCTCTACTATTGGCTTCAAAAATCCAAAGAAATCCAAACTATGCAGACAGTGAAATTATTGAAAGAATGTCTTGTCAATAAACTGAGACATTAGGATGGTAGATATATGTCATTGTGTAGTTTCCCAAGCCCTAAGAGTATCTTTATAGTAGACTATAGATTTGGGGTAATTCAATGTGTTCTAGTAAATATCTTGTTCAGGGGCAAGGAGAGTGCATGAGATAGCTTTATATGTTATGCTAAATTTTGGTGTTAGTCTAAAATTTCTCCCCAAAATATGTTTTCCTCCCAGAACCTGTCCACCTTTTACAAAGCTCCTCAAAAATCTTTGTAAAAATGTCTGCATTTTTCCTCTATTGTTTCTTTGACCTCAAGCATTTAATCAGTCATTCTTATGTAAGGTAATAGTGACCCTGAGTTGCTACATATATAATCAATTCTGAAACCTGATAATGTTTGACCTTTCAGTAAGCATCTCACAGTACTTCATTTTCTGCTCCTGAAAACATTTGCCTTTCAGCTTTTTAAACACCATTCTCTTGGCTTTAGTCCTGCCTGGCTGCTTGTATTTCAGTCTTATCTCTTCTTCTGTCTCTTCCTTTTATAGTGTCTCCAAACTCAATTCCTGGACTATGCCTTTCTCTGCTCTATGTACTTACTAGGAGATCTCAACTTGTACTGTTGGCTTTTCTATCCAGGATAATTTTTTTTAACCATTTAACTCATTACTCCTCCAAATGCTTATTCAACAATGATGAAATAATGAATATCATAACAAATAGTGAACAAGCTCTCCTCCCAAAATCCTTCACTAAGCGTTTTCCATCAAAGCTCATGGAATCTCTATCACACATATAGAATAAAAAACTTCCAAGTGTCTTTGAGTACCCAGCCTCATGGAATCCCCACTTCTCTCCATGCCTACGACTAAGCACCCTTTCCTTGCTCTTCTAGGATGACTTTGGACTTGCTTCCATTTTCATAATAGATAATGTCTACTTTATTTCATTCCTTTTTCCCATTTTGGTGAAAATAGATATTTTTCTCACAAAGTATGTCATGATTACAGTTTTCCAACCCTTTACTCATACACTCCCTCTCACCTCCTCTTCCATATAGAACTACTCCCTTTCTCTCTCTCATTAGGAAAAAAAAAAGACTTTCAAGGCATAAGAAGAAATTTTAAAAAATAATAAGATAAAAGATAACACATCAAAATATAAAAGATAAACATAAAAACAAAACAAAACAAAACAACAAAAGGAAAATCGGGTCTTCTGGAGGAGCACACAAATCATAGACCACTCATATTCACACATTCAAGAACACTAATCTAGAAGCATGGTACATATGTAGACGACCTGGTACAGATGAGTGCAGGCCCTGTGCATGCTGCCTCAGTTTCTGTGAGATCATATGAGTTTTGATTGTATTCATTTTGCTTTGTTTTCTTGGGGTCATTTATTCACTTTGGCTTTTAAACTGTCTGCCTCCTGTTCCATGGGGTTCCTTGAGACTTAAGGAGAGAGATTTGATGGAGACATTCCATTTAAGGTTGAATGTTCTATGCTCTCTCATACTCTGCATAAGGTCTTGATCTCATTTACTACAGGAGTAAGCTCTTCTGATAATGGCTGAGCAAGGCACTGATCTATGAACATAGCAGGCTGTCTTTAGAAGTCATTAAGTCATTTTTTTTTGTTACTTTTTAATTTTTAAAGAACAGTAGTATTTGGTCTTACCCTAGGTTCTTGAACAAGTTAATGATTCTCGGTCACCTAAGCAGTGCTGGGTATGAGTTCCAACTCATGGAGTGGGCCATAAGTCAAATCAGATAGTAGTTGGTTACTCCCACAAGCTTTGTGCTACCATTGCCCCATCACATCCTGTAGTTAGGATGCCATTGTAGATCAGGTCTGTAGCTGGCTTTGTGTTTATAGTTCTCTTTTGGTATCCTGTAGAGTACCTTCCTCTACAGAAGATACTGGAACATAGGATGAAGGCTATATTATGTAGGCACCAGTTTGACTTCTGCAAATTCAATGAGTTTTTCCTCCATGAGACCTTGCCATCAGTTTTGTGGAAAGCGGCCCATAATCTTGGAAACAGTTTGGCTTGTTTAGGGATTCCTATGGTATCCTTTTGGCCAATAACTGAATTAGATGAAACTCAGTCCTGGTGCTGGAAGCTTTAGTAGGTGGTAAGAGATGGCCAGTTGGGACTGCCTCCCTTGTTATCTGACAATTTCATTTATATTTCTTTCATGTATGTATATATTTTAGGAAGTTTCTAACTGCATTAGGTTTCCATACTGCCTCACAAATACATCTTAATTTTAGCAGACTCTCCCTGTGTCCTTTCCCTCATCCCCTCTCCCACTCTTTGTAAATTATTCTCTCATTACAGTCTCCACAATCCACTCATCTATATTCCTTTTCTTGTGAGATCTGTCCCTTACTCTATACCTAGCCTGTGTAGTTCTGTGAACTATATCTTAGTTATTATTGTCTTCACAGGTAATATGCACATATAAATTAATACATGCAATAATTGTCTTTCTGGGTCTGGGATGCCTCCCTCAGAATGGGTATTTTCTAGTTTTATTCATTTACCTGCAAATTTCATTATGTAATTTTTAATGATTGAGTAATAATCCATTAAGTAAATACAATACATTTTCTTTATCAATTATTCTGTTGAGGGACATCCAAGTTGTTTCCAATTTCTACCTATTATGGATAGAGCTGGAATGAACATGGTGGAACAAGTATCTCTGTGATAATATGAAGTATTCTTTGTGTATATGCTTGAGACCAGTAGAGCTGGATCTTGAAGTATATTGCTTTCCATCCTTCTAAGGACCACCATACTGAGTTCCATTGTGGCTGTACATGTTTGTACAAGCAATTGATGAGTTTTCCCCTTAGTCCACATCCTTGTCACCATGAGCTATCACTTGTGTTATTGATCTTGGTCATTTAGACGGAAATATACCAGATGAAATCTCAACATAGTTTTGATTTTCATTTTCGTGATGACTAAGGGTGTTGAACATCACTCTAAATGTTTCTCAGCCATATGAGTTTCCTTGATTGAGTATTGTCTGTTTAAACTTGTTCCTCATTTTTTAATTCGGTTGTTTTCTTGATGTATAGTTCCTTGAGTTATTTATATATTTTGGATATTGTCCCTCTGTCAGATGTCTAGTTGTTTAAAATCTTTTTCCATTCTGTAGGCTTCCATGTTGTCAAAATGATGGTGTCCTTTACCATGCAGAATCTTCTCGATTTCATGGGGTCCTATTTATTAATGGTGCTCTATTCAGAAAGTCTTTTCCTGTGTTGATGAGTTCAAGTCTATGTTCCATTTTCTCTTCTATCAGGTTCAGTGTATCTGGTTTTATGTTGAGGTCTTTGATTTATTTGGAGATGAGGTTTGTGCAGGGTGATAAATATGTATCTATTTGGATTTCTCTACTTGCCCAGTTTGACTAGCACCATTTGTTGAAGATGCTGTCTTTTATCTAGTGCATGTTTCTGGCTTTTTAATCAAAAATCAGCTGTACATAGGTGTATGATTTATGTCTGAGTATTCAGTTTGATTCCACTGATCAACATGCCTGTTTCTGGGCCAAATACCATACTGTTTAATTACTACCTTTCTGTAGTACAACTTGAAGTCTGGCAAAGAGATACTGTCCACATTTTAATTTTTTTTTATTTTTATTCAGGATTCTATTAGCTATTATGGGATTTTTGTGTTTCCATATGGAAAAGAAAATTGTCTCTTCAAGATTAAGAATTGTATTGGAATTTTAAAGGTTATTGCATTAAATCTGAAGATTGCTTTTGGTAGGATGGCCATTTTTACTATATTAATTCAAGCAATATATGAGCTTGGGAGATGGTTCCATCTTCTGATATCTTCTTCAGTTTCTTTCTTAAATAACTTGCAGTTTGTATGATCTAATTCTTTCACTTGCTTGGTTAGATTTATCCCAAGAAATTTTGTAGTTGGGGGGAATATTGTGAAAGATAGTGTTTCCCTGATTTCTTTCTCAATCTGCTTATCATTTGTAGGTAAAAGAGTTACTATTTAAGTGAATTAATTTTGTAACAACCTACATTGATGAAAGTATTTATGAACTGGAGGAGTATCTGAGTAGAATTTTTAGTATCACTTATTTATTCTATCATTTCATCTGCAAATAAAGATACTTTGATGTCCTCTTTTTCCATTTGTATCCCTTTGATCTCCTTCAGTTAACTGTCTTATCACTCCTTCTAAGACTTCAAGTACTATATTGAATAGCGTGAGCAACCTTGACTTGTTCCTGATTTTAGTGGAATTGTTTGAGTTTCTGTCCCTTTGGGTGTGATGTAAACTGCTTTTATTACGTTGAGTCATCCTGATCTCTTCAGTACTTTTATCATGAAGGGGTATTGCATTCAATCAAAGGCCTTTTCTGCATCTAATGAGGTGAACTTTCAGTTATATGGTAGATTACATTCATCAATTCACCTATATTGACCATCCTGTATCTGTGAGATGAAGCTTACTTGTTCACAGTAGATGATATTTTTATGTGTTCTTGGATTCAGTTTGCAAATATTTTACTGAGAAGTTTTGGATGCATATTCATAGTAGACATTAGTCTGTAATTCTCTTTATTTAGTCATTATGTGGTTTGGGTATGAGAGTAACTGTAGCTTCCTAAACAAACTGAGTAATGTTCATTATTTCTATATCTTGTGGAATAATTTGAGGAGCATTGGCATTAAGTAATTTTTGAAATTTTGGTAGAATTCTGTGCTAAAACCATCCGGCCCTGAGCTTTTTTTGGTTGGGGTCCTTTTAATGGCTGATATGTCACTAGAGTGTAGAGTTCTGCCTAATTTGCTTATTTGATTCCAATTTAACTTTGGCAAGTGGATTGTCTCACAAAAAGTTTTCCAGTTATTTTAGATTTTGCAATTTGGTGGAGTACAGATTTTTAAAGTGTGTCCTTATGATCAAGGAGACTTTAACTAGCATAAGCATGACAAACAGGGCTCTGGCAGGCCTTGTTCTTCTTCCCCATCCCTTCTGCTTTGCTAAAAAAAATATCCTATTACATTCTTAAAGCTAGCCATCAAGGTCTACTTCCCTATCTGGCCACTTCTTCCTATTGAGGCTGACTACCAAGGTCCAATTATCAAAGTATTGAAGTCCAGCAATCAAAAGCTCCCTTTGGCTCATCTAATTATCATGCTCAATCAAAATTAATCAACTCACTATAGCATGGGTTTCCTCTTTTACCTTTATAAACTTCCATTTGCCTCTGGACCAAGTCTGCCTACTCTCTATTCAGAGGGAGACCTTTGTGTTCCCCCACACACCCCAAGGGTGGATAGAGAAATACCCTTTCCACCTCTACCTTGCAGCTCTTCTTGCTTCTCCCTTGTTCCTTTCACCTCCTCTCTTGATTCTTCTATCCCCTGTCTTTGTCCCCTATCCCTGAACTTCATCCCTCTAGGGAAAATAAATCTTGGTGTTGAAACTGGTTGTGGGTGTCTTGAGCCAACTTCAACTTTTCTACAATGCTTCTCTGGATTTCCTTGGTGTCTGTTAGTCTGTCCTTTTCATTTCTGATTTTGTGAATTTGGATATGTATTCTCTCTTACCCTAGTCAATTTGAATAAGGGTTTGCCAACCTTATTTACTCCAAGAGAAAACTCTTACTTTCATAGATTATTTTTTATTGTTTATTGTTTGCTTTTCTGTTATTGCCTCTATCCCTGAGTTTCATTAATTCTTGCTGTCTTCTCCTTTGGGTATGATTTCTTCTTTTTGTTCTAGAACTTTCAGCTATGCTGTGAAGTTACTACTATCAGATCAATCTCTCTCTTTGTTTAATGTGGGCACTTAGTGCTATGAACTTGAGTCTCAGAGCTGCCTTCATTATATCACACAAGCTTGGGTGTATTTTGCATTCATTTCATTCAAATCTAGAAAGTCTCATTTCTTTCTAAATTCTTAGGTTTGGCCTTTTCATAATGTTACAGATTTCTGGGATTTTTTTTGTGTGACAAGTTTTTGTAGATTTAAGTTTTAACTATACCGAGTTATCTATTTCTTCTATCATGTATTCCATGCCTGATTCCCTTTTTTTCATCTCTTGTAGTCTGTTGGTAAGACTTGCCTCTGAAAGTCTCGTTCAGCTTTCTACATTTTTCATTTCCAGATCTCCCTCAGTCCAGGTTTTCTTTATTGATTTTATTTGCACTATCAGGTCTTGAATGCCTTTATTTATTTCCTTACACTGTTTGTTTGTGTTTTCATAAATTTCTGTAAGAAATCTATTCCTTTCCTTTTAAAAGACATTTAGCATATTTATAAAAGTTATTTTACAGTCTTTTTTGAGTATGCTTCAGCTATTTTGCATACTCAAGGCTTGCTGTGGTAGGATTGGTGGGCTCTTATGGAGATATATTGTCTTGGCTATTATTGACTGTGGTTTTACACTAGCACCTAGACACCTGGGTTTTGGAAGATTATAATTCTACATGCTGATATCTAGTTTCATGCCTATTGAGTGGGTGTTTTGTCCTGTTGTTTTCTGTTGTCTTCTGTGTTCTTTTGGAGTGTGTGGCTGTGTGTTGTCTAGTAGGAAATTCTTCAGGGATCCTGATAGTTGTGACCACTGGGGGTTCAGAGTAAAATGTGTTCTGAAACTGACATGGTGGAAAGTGGATGGGTTAGGAGGTGGAGTTAAAGGGATCCACAAGAGGAAAGAAAGCTGTATGATCTACCAGGATCTTCTTAGGTTACTGGGAGTGGGGCATAGAATGAGGAGAGGCCACAGCAAAGGGTCTGTTACATGGCTGGGGAAGAGACTAAGGGATTGGATTTGAAGTAGTTGAGGGAGAGCTAAGAGAATGTAGTTACCTTTGCTTTCTTGATCACAGTTGCCTGTGTATTCCCAGTCAAAGCCTGGTAGAGTTGGTGGTGTGGTGGAATAATGCAATGGGTGGAAGGAGAGGGATTAGGAGGTAAAATCCACTGGAAATATGGATGAAGTCTGGAAGAAAGGAGGCTGTAGCAGATGTTGTTCAGATCTGGGGATGAGACAAGGGGATTGGATCTGGAGGGGCAGAGAGATCTGCACTTAGCCCACCTGTTCTTTGCTGGAGACTATATCCCATTCTTATATACCATGTTTTAGTCTCTCAGTACAACAGGCAAAGTGTGTTCCTGGGCAGAGACTTACAATCCTACAGTAGCTTTCTAGCTCACTCTAAATAAGAGCCAATGTGCTGACTATGATCCACCAGAGCTAACTACACTATCCATGCCCACTTCCATGTTGCCTTTTGCTACTCAGTGATTGGTTCTCGCTTGCCTCATTACACTGTTCCCTGGAGCCACATTCCTCCTTCACACAACTCAAAGCTGCTTCCTCCAAGTCCTTCAGTTTTTATATTAAATTTTAATGCATGTGACATCTATACTGTTTTCCAGATAAGAGTTTCTTTAGTATTAAATAATCTAATTAATATTGTTGTGATGAATCAATAAGTTTAGTTAGGGTTGTTTACAAGTACATGGAAAGAGGGTTTGTGTGTGTGTGTGTAGGGGGTATTTTGTGCAAGTAGCTACGTCATTGAAGAAAGTATGTGATGGCGCAGACAGAGCAGAGGTTCCTTCATCTTATATTCTCACTGAGGCCATTTCAGGTTTTAGTAGAACTTAATATCCTTGATGAAGAATCTCATGGAAAGTTATCAAACTCTATTCTAGGAACTTAAAGTCAGAATGTTCTAGCTAACTTATCTAGCATTTGTTAAACTGCCTGTTTGTGTGGAACCCCACCCTCCTACAGCTAACTACTTATGTTAACTTCTGTTAAACTGCTTGCTTCTGCAAAGCTCCACACTGCAGCCACCAACAGAGATGCCAGCAAATGGTTTTTGGTAGCAAAAAGTCTGTCCTCTGGACATTTGGGGCCAGACTTGAATGTGTTCTCAGATGGCTGGAATAAAGACTCTCATTTGGCTATAAACTGTTTCTAAATAGTCATCTCTGGTGAACTCCCCATGATAAGTATATCTTCAAATTAGTGTCTCTGGATATAAGCCCCTAATATGAGTCTCAGGTATGACCAATTAGAAACCCAGTTCCAATTGGCCATAGATATAGTGTGTGTCTGTGTATGTATGTATATGTGATATGTATATCATATATGTATCACAATTAAAGAAAGAGAGGTCATGAATTGGAAAGGAAGTGAGAGGGCATATGGAAGAGGTTGGGCATGGGGAGGGGAGAGAAGGAAAGCAATATAACTATATTTAATTAAAAATAAAAATATATTTCTATGAAAAGAAACACCAGAAAAAATATTACTCTCATTAAAGTCTATTATGATTATCCAAATGAAAACTCAGTTTTTAGCTGGAGTTTTTAGCTGGAGTAGGTAGAGCTCCTGCCTAGGAAGAACAACATCCAAAGTTTAATTCACAGCACCCAAATAAATAAGCAATAAATATAGAAATTTTCTTTTACCATGAATAAATTTTAAGAGCAATTTAACACACATAATATATTTATTTCCTTGCTTGCTCCTTTATGAAAGAAATATATAATGCATGATTTATACAAACTCTCTCTCTCTCTCTCTCTCTCTCTCTCTCTCTCTCTCTCTCTCTCTCTCTCTGTGTGTGTGTGTGTGTGTGTGTGTGTATGTGTGTGTGTGTATGTGTTGGATTATTGTTGTAACCCCCAAACCTAGGAGGTTACCTGGAAATGACAAATGTTTCACTGAGCATTTCATGTGCACTATGCACTCACAAATCCACCTACTTGATAAAATGCATTTGCGATCCTCAACTCCACACTCCAATTTGACAGTCACTTGCAGACACACACTTAGAGACATGCAGGGGATAAATCTCAGCTCTCTGATGTGAAGGTGACCAAATCTCTGCAGTCATCTCTCAGCTTTTACAGTATGAGCGAATGTACCTTTTACTTTCTCTTGAGTACCTGCTTTTTGTACTTCTATATTTTCTGTTGGTGGTTTTGCTGTTTTAAATGGTCTTTAATCACAGTGCAAAGTGACAGCTTGTGTTTCTAAGTGTAAGTCTGAGATATGTCTTATACAAATATATGCTAGATAAATTCTACTTATGAAGGTAATGGTGGAGCACTCCTGTAATCCCAGCATTCAGGAGGCCAAGTCAGGCAGATCTCTGTGAGTTTGGGGCCAGTCTGGTTTACAGAGTAAGTTCTAGAACAGCCAGGTTACTCGGAAAAACCCTGTTTCAAAACAAAGCAAAACAAAACAAAACAAAAGAAACAAACACAATTTTTGCTAACGAATGAGTTACAGTGCTATTGACATAATTTCAGTGATACATAACACAAAGACATACAAATGTACACACACACACACAAAGAGAGAGAGAGAGAAAGAGAGAGAGAGAGAGAGATGTACACAGACAGACATATATACACAGACACACAAAGATATCTTCAAAAGACATACACATAAAAACAGACTGTGTGTTGACTGACAGAATGTTTTGTCCCCAGACTTGCAGTAACCTGGCATCATATTACCACCAGGAACAATGAATGGCTCAGCATTAGATAACTTAGTGTCCGTGGGGATTTAATAGAACAGAAAAACTATCTTTTATTTCTTCGTTCAATAAAATGTACTTGCATCTTATAATTTTAGGTGAAGCGAATCTCTCTTGCACTTTTGAGCCATTGAGAAGAGCAATAAAACTCTCACATACTTAACAAATGACTAAGCATCCATCACCACCTCACATGGATCAAACAAAAAACCACAGATCCCCATTTTACAGATATGTAAGGTGAAGCTGCCAAAAACAAACAGACAAACAAACAAAAAACCTAAGGACTTCCAACTTGAATCTCACAGAACACATGGGTAAATTCTTCTTCTACCAATGACAAACCATGCCAGCCTGGGTAGGCCGGTCTCTCAGAGACCCAAGCTAGCTGTATGAGCTATCCATCTGAGTCTCTTTAGTGAAACAGACTGAGTTCAGTGTACCCAACTCATTTCCCAAAGTCTTTACTCCTTTCATTTTGTCATGTTTCACCTTATGATTTTCTTTGTTTCATTCCATCCCCCCTCTTTCTCATCATCAGATATCCAGACATACTTTGCTTCACTCAGAGAGAGAAAGAGAGGGGCAGGGAAGAGGTGCAGAGAAAGAGGGAATGAGAGAGAACATGAGGGAGGGAGGGGGAGGATGAACCAGCAATTTAGTAGCATTTGGGATCTTCCTCACAATGATAACCTTTTGCAGATTGAAATGTGGCCCCAATAGGATTGTAACAAGCAACCTGTCTTGTGCTCAGCCCCAGGTACTCTCTTCTATAAAACAGGTAGCAAAAACTTGCCTGCTTAGTGGAATCAGTTAAGTGAACCATTAAGTCAGCGTGGCAGTGGAAGGTGTGGGATGCAGAGGTGAAGTCATAGTCACAGGATGGGAGATCATTTTGTTCTTCCTGTGCTCCACAAGAAACTCTGAAAATGTCCCTAGTGACTCTGCATAGCTGGGCATTTCTCACCATTACCAAAGAGTGCTTCCTACTTCTCTGGAGTCTAGACTTTCACACCATCGTAAGCTTCCCCAACATCGCTCTAGAGTCAAATTAGATGACACTGTGGACGTAGCTGCAGATAATGCTGATCTAAAAGATGACATCCAGCAGCCTTATCTAGACAGCTCTAGCTCACACACCACAGAATGCTTTCCTGGCTGTCATTATTAATTAAATAAAAAAGCTTACAAACTTGATAACACTTAACAATAAGAACACTATTCACTGAAAATTCTTATCTCTACTTTTTATCCTAGCAGTTCAGGAAAAGGGTTACAATATGACTGCTTTTAAAAATAGAAACTGTTAGAGTAGACAGACATGTGAGGTTTGTCAGCAGACAGAAGAATGAAAGTGGCCTGAGGGCACAAGTCTACATACCCCCATGCCATCCTCGGCATGAATCACACTCATTGATTAAACCACACAATCTTATGTGATATCTTAATATCTTTCTCCTACTTGGGTTCATTCATTGCAATGTAAACCTCCTGAAAGGACTTTCTGTCATAATCACAGGGAAAGTGCAGAACTGTCTGTTAGCTGAGCCCATTCATGGGCTTTAGCCATGGAGGAGCCTAAGTTGCTCGTATATGCATTCAAAGCTCTATCCTTGGGTGACTATAAAGACCAAAGGTCAAACCATGAGATTGAAGTTTAGCTCTTTCTTTCTACACAGACCCTGCTCCTTATAAAGTTACAGCCACATCTCTGCCCACATCTATTGTGCTTCTTAAGGTATGCTTCCACAGTGCCAGGGACCACTCACTGCCCCTGGGCCCTCACAAGTCACAACAGATGCGAGTTGTGATGCTATCTCCTGACCTAGAGATTCCTCGCCAGGAACCATCCTATTGGTTATTATAACTTGGAGAAATTGACTTCCCAGAATACACAGGTGATAGAGAGCACTTTGAACTACACAGTTGATACTCAGAGGACTTGAGAGACAGGTTCCTTATCAGTGAGTTTAGTGGCATTTCAATGCTTCAGCCACTGGCCATCTTGGGTCATCCAAATCACCGAAACACATAATTGTAGTGTTACATTATGTTGGTCTGAGCATTCCCAATGGACTCAAATGGTTATTGTCTTTAGCAGGAATGTATGCTGGAAGTGTTCCAAAATGTTTCATTGAATTTTCTTATAGAGGGAATAAAGAAATCCAGATCTTAATTCCATTTTGGTCATGAACTTGCTTTGTGACACAAATAGGCAAGTCACTTAAGCATTTGAATCCTAATTCACTTTGGGTACAAACCAAACACAACCAACTCGTGTATTTTTTTTTTCACGAATGTTTCTAGTTCTGAATTAGAGAAAAAAGAAAACTGGCAAGAGATAAGAGAGAAAGATGAAGAAAGCAAACCTTTTGGTCAGGATCATTCAACGAGCCCTCTCATTTGAACAATATCGTATAGTTTCCTGAACGTTTCCATTGTACTAAATAAAACAAATACTTTTAAATCGCCAGAGTGTGTACACATTCTAAGCAATAGAAGGACCCATAGCTTAAATAGCCTGAGAAGATACAGATATGCATGTGATAAGAAACTGAGCATCCAGTGATCCAGGAAATTAATATCGAGGATGTGACCCAGGTGCTAACCTTCAAAGGATGGCAGTGGTTCTTAATTTATAAACTTTGACAGAGTATATTTCACTTTCTGTTCAGGGTTTGGATATGTGGCTCCTTTTTATTTCCATACAGGATATGTTGGTCTCAAGATGTCTGAAGACAGCCTGCTCTTTCTTCCTGGGGGATACTTTCTCTTTTTGCCTGTATGTCTACCCAATTTCTTATCTTTTAAGTTCAACAATAGAACTGTATTTCTCTGGGGTCTAGTCGCTATGGAGAAGTGTTTCTTGTGAATGGATGTGTTTTTTTCAATTTGCCCATTTTTTTTTCTTTAGGTTTTCCACTTAAGAAAATGTAACTTTAGAATGTCTTTTTAAAATAATTTTTGTCTGCATTTTTGAATTCTCCATTTCAAGACTTCTTTTCACATGCATGTTGTATCATTTCTGTCTGCCCTCAGTATCTATTAGTCCATCTCTAATCATTTTATCTCCATCACTTTCATACTTTACACTGATCAACCCAGGACTTTCAAGACTTTAATTAAAATTTCAACGATGTCTGTTCTGGGTTTGGCTGCTCTAATTATTAACTTTCTGGTGACATTGTTCTGCACCCCACCCCCAAGTTCCTTTAGTTCTCCATTCTCTATTTAATCTCACACTGTTCTTCTCATCTGCTGTCATTCAGTCCCTTTTAATTCACAGAATTCCTAAGGTCACCAAGTTGCTTTATCCGGGAACACACATGTGAAATGCTCTGGTCCTCAGGTTGCTGCTGAGGTGCTGTGCCTACATTCTTGGTATTGACACAAGTCTCTATGTCTGTGTCATGAATGGGCAAGTCCGACTGTCATGGTCCAGTGTGTCAAACTCCTCTTAGTGTCTTTCCTACTACAGCAAGACATTCTTGTTTTCCCTTTGGAGACAATTCTAGAAGTAACTCATTCTTCGCAGTTTTTAGCACTCTGTTGGTTCATAGTCAATACAACTGTTAGCTGGAGTTCTGTGATGGTTTGCTTGATAATCTGTGCTCTGGGCTTTCTTTGAGATTTAAAAAATATCCTGTTATGCTCTTTTGAATCTGACCTATACAACATTCTCCTTACATGGGGGTTTACCTGTGTTTTGGGTGAGTCCCTTGATTTTGACTAGAATCCTGATAATCAGTGAATTCAAATATTTATTCTGGCTCTGCTGAAGTTGGTTTGGATAAGTATATCCTGGTTTCCTGTGTCCAAGAACTAATAAGAACATGTTCTTTAATTTTCATTTGTGTGTATCTGTATAGACATATTTTGTGTGTTTGTGTGTGTGTGTGTGTGTGTGTGTGTGTGTGTGTATTAAGTGTGTACCTATGTGTGGATAGAGTTCAGAGGTCAACATTGGATGAATTGTTCCAACTATCCTCTTTATTTATTTATGACAATATCTCTCACTGAGTCCAGAGCTCACCAATTTGGATAGACAGGCAGGGCAGCAAGATCCAGGCACTCTCCTGTCTCT
>JADRCD010236847.1:0-20774 GCA_019843815.1 Montemys delectorum
TTTTAGACACTTTATACATTGCCTTTTATATCTGTACTTACTCCTGACAATGACTTTAGGATCTGAGTGTAATTTTTATGCTACTTTATAATTGGTACAAAGAAAAAGCGTCGTGATCCTGAAGGGGTAAAGGGGAAGATGAAGATTTGTATGCAGAAAAGGTATTGATAAGGAGTCCAGTGGGATGAATGAATGGGCAGTATGTCACAGAGGTTTAATAACAGTGTTTAAGGGTGTGTCTCTCTGGTTGCTTTAATTACACTTTGAAGTAAAAGTTAAGTGTCACCTGCTTAGATTAGGAGGTAAGGTGGTTGTAGGGGCAAGAACCTTGGGAGTAAAGAGTCTCCTAAGGTAATTGAATGGAACAGTACTAAAGGATTGGAGGCAGAAAGAACTGAAGGCATATTTATATTTATTTGACAAATCTGCTGCGTGATATTGTGAATGAGGGCTTATTTACTTTAGGACAACAATAAAGATAACAGAACACTATGTTGTCAATGGCTCTGCCATAAGACCTTGTGCAAGTTACTTACACTCCATGAATTTGGGGTTTCCAATTTGAAAACAAAATGAGAGCATACTGGAGAAGTAAAATGTATGATCTCTAGTTTGAAGTAAGCTCAATAAGGATAGTCTTATCACTAGTATTTCTAGAGTTGAAGTTAAGCAGTAATTAGTTACCTAATAGGTATCTGGAAACACCACCCCATTGAAAGTCATTTTGAATACGTTATAAACAAGCCATTCTTAATAATTACAAAAAAAAATCTCTCTGGAGAATGATCAGAAGAGCTTTACCTGGGAGTGCTGACACTGGAGTTTTATAAAGGAAGCCAAATCCTATCAGTGTCAATCTTAAGAAATGAAGAAAATGCATTTACTCAATCCCTAATGCAAACAGGGCTACTTTACTTTTTTCTCTTCTTTGATTTCCAAAATAGCTGCTGGGATGTGTTTGTAGAGCGTCTGAACACGCATGTCTTCAAAGAGGTGGCTTCAAAGAAAAAAGTCTGACAAGGATTTTATGTTGGTGCATTTCATTTCATATATTTATTTATTAATTAATGTTATCATTTCCCTTTTGTTGTTGAACATTAAAGATGGGTTTGACATGTGCAAACATGAAAGCTGTGGCCCTGAGGGATTTCATGAGTTTACCCAGAATGATTCTAATTTCCTGCCACTACACATACTTCCCTGCATTGTTTCTCTTTGTTTCTTTGTCCAGGCAGCACATCCCCTGGTACTTTCTACCAAGCTAAATGCCTCCTTTGCTCTTTGCAAGGCAGAGTGCTGAATCTCAATGTGATAACCTCTATCATTCCATTAATGGTTTCATTGTTTTAACTATATATTACTGCATAAAGTGTCTCAGAGTTGTGCACTTAATAGCTATCTGGAGGGTGAGACAACAAACTAGTAAATTCCTACATTATTCTCAGTTTAAACTTCACATAAATATATTAAGTGTTTACTAGAGTAGAAAATTATGCCTTAAAGACACGTAATACCATAAAACTATGTTTTAACTTCCCAGCATGCTTTCGTTTTGTGGTTTTGCATGCCGCTGTTACTTCAGGACTATGCTCAGCCAAGGTGAAATACTGGAAGATGTATTACAAAATGTATTGGAAAATGAGCCATTGCTTATGCTGATGGACTGGGTCCATATTTATGTGCTCACCTTACCTTTGATCACTGTGAGGTCCATATGGTGCAGTAGGATACATCAATGTTTTTACTTAGGATGCCTTTCCTGTTGCCTTCATCCATGCCACGAGCTGTAACAGTGATTCTACCAAGGAGGATAAAAATTTCACCTCCGAATCATACTTGAAGTATAATTCATGGTTGGAATATGGACAATGGCTTACTCAAACTTCTAGTCAAATATCTTTAAAATGTTCCCAATGGCTACAACACAGGGAAAGACATCCTAAGAAATATTTGCAAGCAGTATCCCTAGTTTCCTGTCTTTCCCATATTCTCCTCTTCTCCAGCATCACTTAGATGGATTTCCTATGCATCCCTCTGCAAAACTCAAACTAATTGATTGAAGCAATCATGTCTGGAAAAAGAGAAATCCCTTAAATTTTTCTTTTTTTGTTCTTTAACTAACAGATACAATTGCATACACTCCAATTATTGCACACAATAATTAAGTATGAGAGTAACTTTATCCTGCCATATTACGGTTATAATTACAATTAATCAGATGAATTGTATGTGTGGCCAGCCTTACAGGATACACTTTAGATCATAGTTGCTTCTTCAAATTGTGGTCATGTAGACTGGAAGCTTTGATAACCTCTTTCTTCATGGCAGTGTGTAAATAGTGCCAACAACTTTTAGTCAGGACTTAAAGACAGAAAAAATATCTCCAGACTTTGTTTGTTTAGCTTGTTTGTAAACAGTCTAGTCATGTGACTCAAACTCATAATCCTCCTGTAATAGCTTTCTCATGGCTTCAAACTGATAATCCTCCTGCAATGGCTTCCCAAGTGCTTGGATTACAAAGGCACCCTACCATGCCTAGATCTGATTGATGATGTTTGAACTATTATTTTTTGAGTCTAGAAGCAAGAGCTGAAAATATCTGGATGGTTAAGCCTAGGCTGTACTTCCATAGCACGTCTCTGCATGAGTCAGCCCCACAAGCCTTGGGATTTTTGTCTCATCCCTTAATTCATATCTATTAACTTTTCATGTCTCCTCTATAAGCATTATATTAATCATATCACAAACACTAGCTCCATTCTAAATACTCCACAAAAGCTGAAAAATGCTTCCTTCCTTCTCTGGTATAAATTTACTGAAATATTATTTTGCAATGAAGCAAAAATATTAAATAATTAAATGTATATACAAAATATTTTATTAATCTAGATTATAGTATTTAACATTTGGAGGTTGTGCTGAGAGCATATGTAAAACGTTCCACCTGTGATATATAACTAACATGTCTGTCTAAGTGGACAAAACTTGCATAGTTGTTATTATCAACCTCACTGTCAACATGGTCCTATAGTGAAAAAGTGAATTAGAAGGGGTAATTCTCTCATGCTGCCCAAGTTAGATGAACCCTGAAATCAAATGAGTACAACCAGTTATCAAAAATGAAATTGAACTTTAATTTCCAACATTTTGATTAAATGCACCACTTTCTATAACCATACTAAAGTGTAAATTATAGTCTTATCAATATAAAAGACATTTAAGGGATTTTTTCCCCTCTCCTCTTAAATTGGAATACAATAAATATAAGAAGCTCCTTGAAAGAACTAAGATCACAGACTCAACTTGGTTTTTGAATAATTACAAAATAGATGATTTTGTACATTTCTTTGCAGTTTTCATTCAGAAGAATGACTTATTTTACTATGTTTAAGCATGCATAGATGCAGCACCAGATCCTGGTGCTGGAAGCTGCAAACGGTTGTGAGTTGCCAAACTCTGGTTCTCTGGCAAAGCAGCAAGTGCTTCACCTGCAGAGTCATCTCTCTAGCCACCCCCTGCCCCCTAAACAAACAAACAAACAAACAAACAAACACAGGTTTGACAAGCTTGCACAGAGTCAGTTGTTTCCACATTTGTTCCCTTTCTCTGTGTTTAGCCATTTCTTCCTCTGTGCCTCTTTATTAATTTCTGACCTAGCAAAAAAGTTTTGAGCATGTTCCTACCAGTCAAAAGGCAAGAAGGATTAATTATTCACTCTGACACCTTACTGGATCAATTTATGTCCAATAAGGAATCTGCCAACGGGGTGTCAAAATATTTTCAGGAAAATCCTGAGGTACCTGACAGCTGGTGGATGAAGATAATGTGGACTAATATGGCCTTGCCAGAGTCTAGAGTCATGTGGGTGCATGCATCTATCAAGTGATAAGAAAGCTGAAGTTGTTTCCCCATCGCAAGACCTTTTTAAAAGAATTTTCACCCAACCCCACTTTCAGATTTTATGAACAGATATCAAGACCTTAAGAACCCTGACTTAGTTTGCAGTTAAATTAGAGCCTGAAGATCCCAAGCTTACAGGGACTATGTTTAAAGTACACGATTCTAACCCTGACATTCTTTGTAAACCCAGGGAAAACTTTTCTAAAAGTACAAGAGAATGAAGTCCAGCCATTTCTACACTGTTCATGTTGGGGTTGTATAAGGAATCAGGCTGAGCAAGCCATGGGGAACAAACTCTAAAGCAGCATTCCATTATGGCTGTTACTTCTGGTCCTGCCATCAAGTTCCTGCTTTGAGTTCCTGCCCTGACCTCTATCTGGGGTGGAGTACATCACCTAAGAATTGCAAAGAAGAAATAAATCTTTCCTTCCCACATTGTTTTTGATCATGGTATTTTAACGTTATAACAATAACACAAACTAAAACATATACTTAATATAAGTGACTATAATCCCATAAAGTAATCAATGTACAATAAGTAAAATGGAGAATATCCTATGGTCTGAAGTCTCTATGTTGAAATCCTCACACCTCCTACCACATTAGGTGGTAGATACTTTAGTGAGCTGATGTCAGCAATGGAACTTGTACTCTAATAAAGATCCCCAAAGTGGTACCTCTCCCCTTGCACTATATCAATACACACTGAAAAGATGGTATTTCTTTAAACTAAGAAAAGTGGCCTTACTACATCTCAAATCTGCCAACATCTTGAACTTAGATTTGCTAGCCCTACAAACCATAAGGAAAGCATTTCTGTGTCGATGTAATTATTTTGTAACCTACTTTTAATAAGGGGTCAACTTCTCCTTTAGCCCACCACCCCGCAGATGTAGTGAAGGAAAAAAGAAATTAGGATACAGGGGAAGTAGTATTCAGCAATAGTTCTTTGGGGGTGAGCTCCTTCTTCTTTGGCAGCAGTTCAGTCCATAACGAACACCAAATATGAATCAGTAGCTGCAGAGCAGTCCTCTAGGCAAGCAGAAACTACACACAAACTGGCAACAACAAAAAAAATCCAGTTCTTTTGGCAGGCAGACACTATGCATGAACCAAGAGCTGTAGTTCGATCTTGAAAAAACCACAAGGCTCACCAACCAGCCAGGTGAGTCCATGGAAGTGGCAAGCTGCTACAGGAACTTCATGCAAGCTTGGGCGAGTTTCTCTCAATGGAGGTGTTACCACAAGTTGAGCTCAATATTGCTATGTAAGGCAAACCGATACACGCGTGTCATCATCAAAGAACAGCAAGGTGAGCAAAGCAAACCAATGCTCATCGCTCACTGTTTGTGGGGTCATATTTATACTCCTTCATCACGAGACCTTTGGTGTGTTTGCTATATCCTTTCACCTGTGTTTCCTTCTGGAAAAACTTCTTTCATGTCTCTGCTCTAGTAAGACGTACTTTCATCCGTGTACCCCAGCAAAACATCATTTGACATAACTAACTTTCCAAGGAAACTAGAAGTTCCCCCTCCATTTCTGTCATTTATCAGATCCCAAGCATGGGCTGTTTTATTAGAAAGCTCAAATAGTCTAAGAGCTGAGATAATACATGTAGTGCTTAGTATCTAGCACAAGAAGACACTGCACAATTCTTGCCAGCTCCTCCCATTCCAATCATTGTTAGGTAGTGATGAATCTACGCCCACACAGTTTCCCCTCCATAGACTCCAAACTACAACCATCAAATAGAATGGTATCATCCACCCCTTCCACAAGGACAACTAAATTCAGAATAACATATGTTATCCTTAGCAGTCAATAAACAGATCTAAAAGCTTCAAGCATTCTGTTGTTGTTTGTTGTTGTTGTTGTTGTTGAGAATTGGTCTTCTTATGAAGCCCTGCCCTGTCTTATCCACTTAGCACAGCTTATGCTGCCTTGAGTTCCCCATAGCTCTCCTGCTTCTGTCTCCTGAGTACTGAAACAGCAGGCATGAGCCACTACCAACAACTAAATCTGGACATACTTTAAAGAGAATACACACAGCCAAATACTGTATGGAGTTTGAGAGCCCCTATTGAAGAGTTAGGGGAAGTATTGAAGACCCTGAAGGTGATGGCAACCCCACAGGAAGACCAACACTGTCAACTAACCTGGACATCTGGGAGCTCCCAGAGACTGAGCTACCAACTAAAGAACTTACACAGGCTTGTTGGAGGCCTCTGTCACATTTATAGCAGAGGGCTGACTTGTCTGGCCTCAGTGGGAAAGGATATGCTTAATCCTGTAGAGACTTTATTCACCAGAGTGGGGAGATAGCCAAGAGTGGGGGGCGTGGAAGAGGGAGGGCCACCCACTCAGAGGCCAAGGGAAGGGGGAAAGGAAGTAGGATCAGCATTTGGGATGTAAATAAATAAGTAAATTTAAAAAACAAATCCTTGGCCACACTACCAAATTTAAACATTGCGAACAACGTGAACCTCCAAAGAAAAACTCATGAGCAGCCAATGAAGGCCCTCCGTTGATAAACACAAAATTTCACAAGTAGCTTTTTGTGAGTATATTATAACTATTCTGGGGGGGGGAGGCAGAAAAATGTCCTTATTGCTTACATATGCATAGGCTAACTAGAAGACAAGAAGGTCACATGCTTTCCAGAATCCATTGTGCCTTTGGTATTTTTTCTCCCAATAGTAAGTGCAAGAGAGATGAAGACAGTGTATGGCATTGTTATGTAAAATATTGATCTTTATTCCTCACCAAGCAGACCAAACAGATTGCATGCACTAGAAATCAGATTCACTTCAATTAATCCTATTCTTTCAATTATAAAAGATAGTCGATTTCTACTTGCTCTGTAATTATGTTTAAGAGTTTTATTCATGAGGCCACTTACTTAAATTTTAGAATTTGGAATTCTGTGTGTGTGTGTGGGTGTGTGTGTGTGTGTGTGTGTGTGTGTGTGTGTGTGTGCGTGCACACACACATAAGTGCAAACTTTTCAATGGTTACAGTTAAACTACATGTTTATTTTTCCACCTGCCACACTGACAGGCAAAATTATAAGAGCTGATTTGACTAAAGCTAGCTAATTGCTCGGCATGAAAAAAAATGACAGACAAGTGATGATGTGTGACCTTCATTCTTACAAAAAATTTTGCCTGAATAGTAAAAAGACAGCACTGTAGTTGGCTGATAAATTATCTTGCTAGGCAGAAAGAAGCAGTATACACAAGAAAAGATAAATGCTTAGCTATCATCCGAAAGAACCTTCCTGCCTCCAGGGAAACAATGTAACATCGAGGGCTGATTGAAACCACATAGTGTTCCCAGCACTGTTCTCTGCACTTTAGATATATTCACTTGCTCACTGCCTATTACGAAGTATTAAGTTTGGTAAAAAACAAAGCACAGAGAAATAAAGTTTTTAAAGGTCGTATGGCTGGAAGGTATAGAGTTGTTTCTTAACTCATGAAACATACTTTACATCCACCCATCCATCCATGCCTCATTTGTGTATCAATACAAAGGTCGTAGAAACAAAGATCTTTATATTGCAGTATAGTTTATTAATGAGTAAGTATACCACTCAATGAGTAGTGAAACTGTGTACCTCTGGGCAACTAGCTCTCCAACCAAGATAATGACTTTCTACCACCGTAAAAAGTTCTTTGGTGCCCATTTCTAATAAACTCCTCCCTATTCCAGCATCAGAGGCAATTGTTTTCTTACTTTTTATATCATAATTTATACTGACATGTCAATAATTTCTGTATAAATAGGATATCATAGCATATGTCATTTTATTTCTGAATCTTATTGCTAAACATAAAGTCTATAACATCTTATACATATTGTAGCCTATTTTAATTTTTATTGCTGAGTAGAATTTTAGTTCCTGCTCAAACAAAAATTTGCCTATCTTATACCTTATTGGTTGACATTTAGTTATTTTCTGTTCTAATTTATTGTTAATAATACTATTATAAACACTTGTACACAATTCCTATGGTGGACAGATTTCCCTGAATGTTGTCTCAAATCTCAGAAGTATGGTTACACTCCCACATATGCTATACACAAGCTGCTTCATAGTCTCTAAAATACTTTGTGTAAGAGAGATTGCATTCTTATAAATTGTTTTTATAAAGACATGAGATGAATTTATATAGTTGCATATAGAGTTATATTCTGAAATAATTAGCTAGTAGGAATGCTTGTGACTATTTAGTGGTTTAGTAAATACTATGCTGACATACTTGTATTTTCCATCTACTCTGTAGGATTTGCCAATAAAGCGCTTATCCTTCTTCATTTTGAGTCATCTTTGATAAAAACCACAGAGAGGGGAGATTTGGGTATCATGTTAAGGAACAAATCTTGAAGTTGTACAAAGACATTATTTCTGCCTCTACAATGTATATAAAACCACAATCTAATATTTATATCAGTGAGGTTTAGAGAGCTTTGTCTAGGACTTTATAGAGTTGATAACCAATCAGCATAGCATGATGCTATAAAAGGTAAAGCCGTATTTATAAACTGTTATCTCAGAGGACACACTAGGGTCCTGATTTATCTCAATTACCACTTTGAATAACAATAAATTTGACATAGGAATGAAACTGTTCAAATTCCTGGGAGACATTGTGCCTTAAGTAGTAAAATTTATTGTCTCCAACTAGTGGTTCCTTTCAAGAAGCCTTAATAAATTTGGCTCAAACATATATTTGTGCAATTATTTTGTAAAGGAAGTGGTTAATACAAGAAGCTTTTCCCCAAGCTGAGCTAATTCTACTTTTAAGAATGATACATTAACTGACATAAATGTACTTTAACTATAACAAGACCTTTGGAAACCCTTTCTTTCCAAAGCTCTAAAGAACATAACTCGATCTGGCAAGGATGACTTTGAAGTCTATTTGCAGAAGCTGTTGAGCTACAAGTTAATGATCAGTGGCAGGCTCTTTGGATATCAGTGTTAGGAATAAAAAGATTTTTCTTTAATTAGCCACATTTTTATCTTTTCCTTTTTGTGGAGAATAGAAACATTATTTATCTTGTTTACAAGAATGTTTTATGATAATACACAGTCAAAATCTGCCAAAATACTACTCTACTAAGTTTCAACACTGTGGTGTGTGTGTGTGTGTGTGTGTGTGTGTGTGTGTGTGTGTGTGTGCCTGCTTTTCCTGTGATTGGGTAAAACTTTTTAAGATAAAAGGGAGAATAGAAATAACTTCTAATTTTCAACACTGTATAAAATTACATACTTACAAAAATAATGTTATTTTGATAACGTTATTAATGATAACAATCAACTGAACCAAGTTTAGTAAACAAAATATTATTTCGGACCAAGCAAATAAATAATCCTTCTTAAAATACCTAAGTCCCTTTTTATGTTGGAAAGACAACACTTTCAGTGTCCTGGGGCATTTGCTAGTCTCACACTTTGGATATTGCTAATTAGCTCCCAAAGGCCACAGAAACTGAATGCAGGACTGCTTACTCCGACGGAAATCCCACCCACCATCGTTCACATTTTCATTTTCTACTGTAGTCTTATTGGTACCTAGGGTTTCTATGCAGTCCATGTTTAGTACACATCATGATATATAAACATAGAGAACTTCTCTTAAGAATAATTAAAGTTTCCCTTGTAGTGTATGCATGTGTGCATGCACACACATGTGCAAGTGTTCAATTATGAGAAGCAATGCACAAATTTTTTCTTACCCTTGCATTCTATCTCAGCCATTCTCATAGAATGTAGTTGCTACAGAGTCATGTTATATTTGTATTCATTAATTAATTCTTAAAGATACTCTACTTTTAGCATTACAGAACATTTAAATTAAAGAATTTGTTTCTACATAAATTTTACTTGTGTTTTTCATACTAAAATTCAATTATTCCTTAAAATTAAAGTAGAACAGAATTTGTTGGTCTGTTTGCCTGCTTGTTTTCTTCTAGAGAAAAAGGAAGAATGGCTGGCAGGAAATTCTTAGCAATCTTTGACAATAGATCAAATGAGCAGCATTGTCATTGTCTGTACCAAAATATAACTAGTGGTTCATTGTTGAAATTAATAACTTGGAGATCTTGTGTAAAAATAAAATTTTGACAGCTATCCTCAGAGGTTCTGATTCTAAAGGACTGACAAGAGGAACAGAAGTCTGCATTTTAACACACCCAGGACTCTTACCTGATTCTCATTCCAGTCATTAGAGACTTGTTTGAGCACATTGAGGCTGTTTTGTATGGTGTTTGGCTCTTTAATAAGTTACAGTAACCATGTGAGTTAACAGGTCAGAGAGGATATAAGAAACAGGCTTTGCAAGGGCATTATGAAGCCATGTTGAATTCCTAGATCTGATTTCTATTTATGGAGTCCTGACTAAATTTTACTATTTTACTATATCCTATGTTGAATAAGATATATGTCCTATGAATCAGGGCAGTTGATAAGCAAGATTAATAAACAGGCCAAACAAATAGCATCACTTTTGTGACAAGGAAGTAGTCAAACTATTAATCAAGGCATAGATATACAGGTGTTTTAAGTAGACATACTGGAGACAGAAGGATAAGTGGCTAGTACCATCAGCATGTCTAGATGTACCAGGAAGGCATGTTAGCCAGGACAACAGAGTTGTTGCGAGGCCTCACATTGGGTTACTGCCCTTACTAATGAACCAGAAAACACCTCACATAAAGATTGAGTTATGATTTTCCCTTTTTCTACAGTCTGCCGTCCACTTCTTCCACAGCACATCTAAGTGTCAGGTCACAGTACTACAAATTGGGGGTAACTATAAACATTTCAAAATAGACTACTAAACCTTTACAATCATCTTCTGGCCTGCAAGCTGGGACTACAGCCATCCCCTTAGTTTTCATAAGCCCAAGTCAATGCATCTGCCTTCCAATTAACACTTTGTTTGACTATACACCCGAGACTTATGCTACAGAACATTATTTTGAAACAATTATCCCTCTACTGAATAGGGAGGTATGGATAAAATTAGGATGGAGACACAAAGAACAGGCTACTCAACTTTCACAAGAACACTATTAAAGGATGGAGTGGGCTCACAAGAAAGGATGAAGGCAGCTTTTAAGCCATGGGATGTTTGGGTACACAATAATAATTACATTACATATATCAATACACAGCACAAACAACCCCTTGTGTATTTTGGCCATATGTGCATAAGGAAACTTGAATATTTTATTGAAATTATTATTGCATATCTGTTAAAATATAATTTTGTGAAGAGACATATATAGCTATTCCTGTACATTTCAAACATACCTATGAACTACTACCATAATTTATAGATTGTTCAATAAATCTATCATTTTTACATATAAATTGATGTCAATAAGTGAATTATTTTCCCCATAAGTCTTCAAAATCTATCCATAAAAATGAAAGTGCCATATATAGAGAGGTTTTTTTTTAATTGCTTCTAGGCATTTTTCATATTGATCTTTCTTAGAATGACTGTTTCCAGTTTTTATTGTGTAAAACTTAGAATTAGACTTGATAGAGCAGGGATGCAGCCTCTTGTGTTGAATCTCTCTTTGAACCCAGCTCTTAGAGAATCTCCATGTTGCTGCTGTAAGGATGAGACTGTTAGGGATATATCTCTAATGTAGCTAAGAGATCTATTCATTTCTGAATTCAAATTTTATATTGAGGATGATCACTGGAGATTATCACTTAGAGCAGCTTGACTCAGCAGGAACAAAGAAATTGTATTTCTTGGAAGATTCTCAGTCATGAAATAAGATTTTCAATTAACATCATATTTTATGAATGGTGGAAATTTAAAAATATATTGCTCTTGATATTTCAGATGAGATTTTTAATTATTGTGCACCAAGGAAATATGAAATTAGCTTGACCCTTCATCCTGTTATCTCCAATCTGAGCTCATGTTGGCAGTGAAATCCCATAATTATCACAGAGGTGTTACACTTGTTGGTCTGTGTACTGGAGGCTAATCATGGAGATCTCTGGCCCAGACTGGTAGCAAGGTTCAAGCAAAGGGAAAAGGGCATAAGAATGGAGGGGTAAGTGCCTCTGCTGCTGCTGCTGCCACTGTTGCTGCCACTGCCCTGGCAGCTGCTGTTGCTACAAGAGATTGCACTGGCTGTCCTGAGGTTAGCAGAGCCAAGCTGAGTCAGCAGAGGGCTGGCTAGTGAGTAGATCAGTGCAGGGGAACTTCTGGTGGTCAAAGCTTCAGGAGAGCATTCTCTTCCCAGTCAGTGTTCTTGACATATGCTTCCAGATGATAAAGTAATTCTCACACAACTTTGTTCCTTCTGGATAGGATCTTATATACAGTTTTGGGGTGAGGTGAGTCTGAGAGTAGGTACTTCCTATTGGCTTGACCTGAGATGCCTCATCAAATGAAGAGAGACTTGTGAGCATTGCCCCTGCATGACTGATGGCCACAGTTCTCTCTATGGGGGCTGTGGCTACATGACAGGGACCTGGTATCAAGAGCAAGCAAAGCTCCTACTGTCCCATGTGGGTCATTGAGGCTTCAAGCCCTAGCTCGAATTTACCAGGTTTCCTATCATGGTCTATCACTCTACAAAACTAGTGCAGACTGACACTTTTTATAACCTTAACTTCGCTAGTCATCATGCAGGTATATCTCTTCCAGAGAATCAGTGGTTTAAATGTGCTAAGCTTTAATGGGAAAGATAGTTGTCATTGATTATTAAATGATACAATTAGGAAGTAGAAAGAGAGAAAGAAAGAAAGAAAGAAAGAAAGAAAGAAAGAAAGAAAGAAAAAGAAAGAAAGAAGAAAAGATAAGTAGACCATTTTATAAGAAACAAGGTTGAGGATAGTAAAATGAACAATGAAAGACCAAAGTGAAAACACTGAAACAGAAAATGGGGGAAGAGGGTTCATTCATATATATAGGTATGTCAATATTTAATAATTTACTCTGATGTATCAACTTAGAATAAGTGAAGTGTTAAGAGCCAACAAGGAGGGGCTAAAAAGTAGTAGATGATCTTCCTGAGATGGGTCTGCCTCGGATTAAAATGTACAACAGATATGCTCCTTCAGACAAGGCCCAGGAGAAGAATATCAGGAAATATCCCTACTGTTAATATGTTTTCCTGTTATTATTAAATATATATAATAATCACTAGATATTAGCCTACCCTTTGACCAGATATCTGCAGAACAATAAAAATTACTGTAATACAGTGATACTATGGAGACAAACAGATGATTAATTCTTAATGATTATCCTATACGAATTCCTAAAATTATATTAGTATTTTTAAGCTCTTCTATCATAGGATTGCTATTAATTCTTTTCTGTTGTCAAAACTTCATTGAGAACTTTGCCTGTCTTCAAGTGTCACAAGTTAATTGCTTCTGAGATTGCAAGAGGGGACCTACTGCACAGAACACATTCCAAGCAGTTGTAAAACTATTAATCACAGGTCATACAAAGGGGACTAATGATTTACTATATGTGCAAGGGCAAGAGATAAAATATTGACTGGGTTTATCTATACAAAACTTCACTAATAACTTAGTCACAATAGTTATGGTTTTTTAAGTCTTCATGAACCTGCAGAGCTGGTGACTGATGATGTATGTTTAGCCAGATGATTACTCCTAATGGATATGTATGTAAATATTCTCTGTTATAAGCCTCTTATCATTTGAATTTATGTGTAAGCTTGTTATGAAATTTTTACCATGTGATCATGTATTGTGGAAGATGTGTAAATGCTGAGGAAAATGAAAAGAGAGACATCTATTATCCTCATTTTCTTAGAAGTTTTATAGGAAACTTTTTAGAACTTAGATATAAAGACTAGAATCAGTTTTCAACATGTCCCTTTTTCTTCTTGTGACTCCAAATAGCAAGCTAGGAGACAGAGCCTTGCAATTTCCACCGAGACAGAACAAGGGCTACTTTACTTAAGTCCCTGCTGTTTTATGATGAGAGGCTAAAATGAACAGTGTCTCTCCTAAGAGGAACTCAGAAGGCAGGTCAGCTATGGCAGCAAAGTGACTTGAGATAGATAAGCATTTTATTATTAAACAGCAACCCTAAGACCAAGGCTTACCCTGACCTATGCTCTTCCCCATTTACTGCCTTAAGAGGAATCAACAAGAAAGAACCACCAGGCATGGTCCCCAGCAGTGAAAAAGCAAGACAACAAAGTTGAATTCTGCAGTGATGTAAGAGTTGAGGGGCAGAAGATAAAGCCCATTAAATCTCAACTATACACAAAGAACTACAGACAATTGAGCATAGGTAGGAACAGGGGAGGTGGTCTTGCCTGGGAATGTACACATCAATTCATTGTTCAGTGCAAAAACCTACATACAAGTAACATTATGTGATTTAACAATTCTATTTAGGGATATACATGTATATCCATAAGTGTCTGTATAAGCAATAACATTGAGAAAAGAAGCCATGAATTTGAAGGAAATCAGCAAGAGGAATATGGAAGGGTTTGGAAGAGGGTAGATGGGATGGTTTGATGGAAGAAAAGGAAAGGGAGAGATGTTGTAATTATCACCTTAAAAATAGTCAAATTTGGCTTGGAAGTAAAACAAGTGTCTGGGCAGAGTTTGCAAAGAAAACCAATGAACATGGGTCTTGAACTAGGAAGGACCTCCCTGATTGAGCAGAGAATTCACTGAGAATGTCAAAAGGGAGGTATTGGTCATTATGAACCATGCCTAGCCTAGATCAATGTAAACATAATAAATTCCTGGAGAGCCATAGAGCTGATAATACAAGGATCCTTTGTGAAGGAGGGATCATCTAGGATCATCCTCTGTTGTTTTTACATTTGCAATTTTTATTGTTGTTGGAATTATTAGCTATACAAAATAAAATAGTTAACTATGTTATATCACATAACTCCATATTATACTTTCGTCATCTTTAATCCCATATTATCCTATCTTGCCCCAACACACTATTCTTCCTCTACTTCTAAGCCCTTCTTTACTTTAATATATTATCTCTATTGTTTTCTTTAATTATTGTTGTTTTATGTATACATTTCATATAAATATATAAACACAACCAGCTGAGTTCATGTAATGCTTCTTATGTGTATATATTTTAGGGCTGACCACGTTGTATTAGGTAACCAATTAAGGGACTCTTCTAGAGAAGACTGATTTTTCCCCCCCCTCAACAGTTGTTGCTCTTCATTTAGGGTGGAAGGCCCTAGAAATATTTCACCCGTCCATGGTAGTATGTTAATTAACTAATTTATCATTCAGGCTTTGTTTAGGTTACCATATTTTTGAGATTTGAGAGGGGTGGTTTCCTGTTCTATATAGAACATTCAATATAGTCATTCAAAAATATTCTGGCCCTTTGTCTCTTCCAATCTTTCTGCTTCCTTTTCAGCCTTAGGTATAGGGGTTGTACTGTGGATGTATCAATTGGAGCTTGGCACCTAAAGGTCAGTTGATCTCAGTATTTTGAGTAGCTGTGGCTTTCTAAAGTGTACTCCATTTGCTGCCAGGAAATTTGTGAAGGAATAAGAGCTACATATATCTGGCTTCATAACATGGTCCCATTTGTTATTTGGTGAATCAGTGTCCCAAAGTTTAAGTAACTGACCCAAGAGGTTGAAAGAAGAGTCAGTTCGCAAACCCAGTTCTCTAGACTCTGAGTTAGTATCTCTGTCATCAATAGAAAACTCTTTGATGTATGAAGTATAGGCATAAGGATTAAGATTAAAAAACAACACTCTCAGCACACTTAGCCCCTATGTTTTAAAAGTGAAAATTTTAACCTAAATGGATTGTCTCTGTATACAACAGTGTTAAATAAAGAAATAGAAACAGCTATAAAGATAAACTGTCACCTATCTCCTGTTTCACCAGGTGTCACAGTAAATATTAGATGAACTTATACAAGTTTTCAAATTAATGAGTAAAAATTTTGTAATAGACAAGATATTTTGAAACAACACAATCAATATTTTGGTAACGTAAACATGTTTCATTATATGATAGTCTTGTCTATTAAGAACATATCTGTGGGGTCTGTGTACGTATGTTTAGTTGGAAGTCTTTTTGAGTATTTTTAATGAGCTATTAATTTGTAGCTCAGACCAGCCTGAAACACATTCTATAGCATAGAGTGGTCTCAAGTTCATTGTATCACCTGAGTGTCAGGACTGAAGGGCTGAGCCAGTATGACTAGTAAAACACATTTTTTAAAAACATGTACAGTATTAACATTCCAGTTAACAACTCAAAACACAAAAATATTGCCCTGATGTAATGTAAGAAGCATACAAATTCAAATGCTAAGCTTTACACTCTAAGTTTGATTTTATAATTTCCTGATGGGATAATTGAATCTGTGCAAGCAATTGCTATTCTTTAGTAAAGGTCAGATCTTCATGGTTAAAATGTAGCTAGTGTATTTTTCCATGTAGCAGTCCTATTTTGTGGAACATTTTAAAGTATCTTTTATTTCACTATATCTTTTTTCTCTTAAATGAACATTGTGTTAATTTGCCTCCTAGTGAATTAATATTAAAACCATCAAAGTAGCTCCTTGTTTTTAAGAGAAAATAATTAACATGGAGATTCAAGGATAATCACAGTCCTGAGAAAAGGAGATTGTGGAATTCTCAGTCCTAAATGCACACCTATAGACCAACCTCTACTCCCAAGACTTTGGAAATCATTGTGGATGAGGGGACAGCATTTCAAAGCCAGAAGTGGAAAATAAATACAAAGAAATAACATTTTCTGGATAGAGCAGGCAGCTGTACGCATGACTCATTGTACTTGTGACAACAGGCACAAGATGGTACAAGGTCGAGCAGACAACATGTCATCATGGAGATGGGCAGGAAGTCTTGCCCTAGTTGAGGAACTATTAGCAATTGGGATGGGGGTAGAGGAGTCATCTCTCCTTTGTGATTTGTCCTCCGATAGGTCAACCACATTATAAGATAGCCTAACATCTAGAAGCAAGTGAACAATACAATTGGATTCTGTTTGGGTTTGTTGAATGTGGACAGAAGTAAGGTGGGTAGAAGGGATGGGAGATGTATGTAGGAAGAGATGAGTGAGCCAATGTGATCAAATTATATTGTATGAAATTCTCAATTAAACAGTAAAAATCTTTTGTTTCTGTTGTGACATTTTTTATTAGATATTTTCTTTATTTACATGTAAATTTCTCCTTTCCCAGTTTCCCCTCCAAAAAAGCAAACAGTACACCCTGTGCTAAAGAAGTACAGGTTCCACTATGTTCATAGCAGCCTTATTTATAATAACCAGAAACTGGAAACAACCCAGATGTCCCTCAACAGAGGAATGGATACAGAAAATGTGGTATATTTACACAATAGAGTACTACTCAGCTATTAAAAACAATGAATTTATGAAATTTTTAGGGAAATGGATGGATCTGGAGAATATCATCCTGAATGAGGTAACCCAATGACAAAAGAACACACATGGTATGCACTCTCTGATAAGTGGATATTAGCTCAGAAGATCAGAATACACAAAGGACAATCCACAAACCACAAGAAACTCAAGAAAAAGGAAGACCAAAGTATAGATACTTCATTCCTTCTTAAAAGGGGAAACCAAATACCCACAGAAGGAGTTGCAGAGATTAACTATGGAGCAGAGACTGAAGGAAGGACAATCCAGCCTAAATATAGCTATCTCCTGAGAGGCCCTGACAATACCTGACTAATACAGATGTTAAAAATATTTTGAATGGTCAACATATATGAAACAGAACATTTTCATCTATATCCACCAACAGTTTTGCAAGACTAGAGTATCATATTATCAGGTGCCTTGCATCAATAAATTTGTTTGAAAAAAATAATATCTTTAGGACATTGAATTTATTCACTAAAAACAAGTAATATACAAAATTTCAAATGTTCTTGCCTTTGGCTATAGACAGCAACCTACCACTTATGTATCTCACCTGAAATAATTAAGTTTTTGGAAAGGGAAAATGAAGAAACAGCCAAAAGAGTATGTTTAAAGACAGAAAAGAATAATCCAAAGGCATGTTAGAATAATTATTACCAAAATAAAAGCTAATAAATGTTGATGAAGTAATAAAAAAGACATAAAAATGAATATTGTTATTGAAGGTAGGATGAAAAACAGTATAGAGTATCCTCAAATAATTAACAACGCAATTACTATACTTCCTATAAAAGTCATGTCTTAGTGTATAGGCATAAGAATGAAAATTAGAATATTTAGGAAATAGCTGTATTCCTATTGTATATGAGAGACAGCAATTAAACCACCAAAAATGGCTGTTCCATGATTGAAAGGAGGTTTTTATTGTAGATAAGAGAGAAAAAAATTCCCAGAGAAAAAAGATTTCCTTAGGAATCTTGAAGATTCCACAGGAAAGAGAAAAAGAAGCAGACAACACATGGTCAAGTATTTATTTCTGTGTGAGAAATAAGGTGGGGACTGCCGGGATGGGGTGGCAAAACCAAGCAAGTCATTAAGGAAAAAGAGTAGCTGTGGGGAGGAAAATCTGTGAGCTGGAGCAGGCCTGGGAGTTTGGGGTAGAGGCTGAGGAAAGCCCAGGGTGCTAGTGTGTGGGCTTTGAAACATATACCAGGAACTTGTTAGAACATGTTTAAATGGAAATAGAGTAACATGCAATAGCCTGTGTTAACCTGCAGGACGTTTGCCCAGAATCTGTCCACAGAAGAACAGACATTGTATGATCTCTACTAAATAAGTCATCTGTGATAATAAAATTCTTAAGTGAACAGGACAAAATGATGCCCTCCAGAGGCCAGGGAGGAGCCAGGAGTGGGAACATATCCAATGACTATTTAGTTTTTGTAAATGCTAGATGCATAAGTTACAGGGATTTACTGTACAATATAACAACAAAATGAGGCTGTGCAATTTATAGATTAATTAAGGTATTAAATCTCAAGTGAACAAAAAGGGACACTAAGAAACATCAGGAAGTGCTGAATATGTCTAGCACCTTGTTCTGATGATGGTGTTAAGGCTGTTTGCATACGATCAAATTAATTATGAACACTAAAACTGTGAATTTCAACATAAAATGTAAGCTTAAAAGAGGGAACCAAATGTACTGAACTTCATACATAAGCATAACAAAAGATCATTATCAAGTAAATTAAAGATATTCAGGTGCAAGATTCAAAATGAGCAGTATCAGTAGAAAAGAAATAATTACTTGTAAAAATCTGAAGCCTGTAACAGTCAAGACTCGTTTAAAGAATCAAACAATTGTGTTTAAGTCTTTCTGCTGTCACTGTGTGATGATATTTCATGCTTAAAATATGTTGTTTTCCTCCTTGCCCTGAGAATACAGTTAATTTTCTGAATTATGTTATAAAAAATTCATATGCTTCAGCTCCTGATGACATTCTGATCCTTCACTTTACCTCATTCACTTCTAACCAGACACAGGAGAATATGTAAGTCCCCCACCATCATCCCAAAGAAGCTGAGATCTTTAGAGCCTTGGGGATCTTTGTGACAGCTATTCTCCCAGAATTGAGTCCTCTCCCCCACATTTATCTCAGATAAATTCTTCCTGCAGTAATATTTATTAAAATAGCTTGTTACCAAGGAGCGCTTCTGTGGATGTAGAAAACTTTATTTAACTTTTCTTATATTTACATTGAATTGTTTTAAAATTCCCTAATGTTGTGATGTACTATAAATATATTTATACTATCCCCTTTCTTACTAAGTTTATCAATCATCATCAAAATGAAGGCAAAACCATAAGAAGCCATCGCTAGACAACCTCAAGTAAAAGAAGAAATAAAACACCACCAGGTGATAACAAGTATTTTCAAGTAGGTAGACAAATTAAAGGTCTCATATGCTGACGTGAGGACTGTAAAATGATGAAACCACTTTGGAAAAGACTCCATCATTTTTAGAATACTAAAGAGTCACCATATAACCCAGTAATCAAGAAAACACACACATGAAACTCTTCAAGGCAAGCATCATTCATGACAGTTCACAAACAATAACAATCTAAAAATCTATCAGCTGAGAAAAGAGCAAAATATGGCTTCTTTAAATGTGATGTTTTCAATTGTTAAAAGAATGAATTACTGACTACAGCAATAGTATCCAGGAACCTTGACATCATTATGCCTAATGAGAAAGGCCAGTCTTTCATTAAAGGCTGTGTGTAGCATATTTATAATTATATCAAATCTACAATAAGCAAAGCCAAGTTGATTAGTGCTTGCCACCAGCTAGAAGTAAGGCCAGACAGAAAAGGTGATGGTCATAAAAATCTCTAGCTGCATTATCCCATCTTCTATCCATCCACCTTCACCAGACCTGCTGATCCTGAAGCATACAGCTTAGATTCCCTTCCTGCACCCATGTTCCCTGCCTGCTGAGTCCTCTGGGACACCTGCTATCCTCGGAGGGATATAATCCTATATAATCCTGCCACCTCTCTGGCCACCTTCATCAGACCTGCTGATCTGGAACCATACAGTGAAAGGATACATATCAGAGGCCTGCCATACCAGATAATCAAGATTAGGACCCCTATCAATACCTACTACAACAGTAATGTCCAGGGACTCAAGTTATCCAAATGACTAAAGGCTCTCAAACGAACACAACCAACAAAAACCAGGGCAACATGACATGACATCTTCAGAACACATTAAACTCCAGATGTCCTAACACAACTGGAACACAAGATAATGACCTTAAATCCAATCTGTTTAATTTTCTTTAATTTTATTTAATTTGTTTTTACACTTCAGATTTTATCCCCTTCCCAGTCCACCCTCTGATTGTTTCACAT
>JADRCD010236848.1:12505-25817 GCA_019843815.1 Montemys delectorum
CATCCTCTCCCTGCTGTCTACTGCCTGGAAACACAGGTCCACGAATAAATATGTGGGTGGACAACAAGTTAAGTGGGCCATTGGTTCCAGCAAACCATTCTCTGCTTTGTGGAAACCACTCGGCATATGATCCCTTTCCCTAAACAGCATTACAGCACGTGCAGTTTAAGCCTCCTTGCCAGCTTGCTTTGCACAGTCTTTCAAAGACAGTAAATCTGTTTCTCCATCCACTAAAACAGCAACAACTATGCCTGACCTCAAAATAACCGAAAGCATGTAAAAGTCTTTCGCAAACAGTGGCGATTGGTCCAGATGGAAGAAATCATTTCCCCCAACTTCTGCTCTAGGGCCTATATCCCACACTCAGAAATTTGAAAACACAAAATGGACGCTGTCATTATTCCAAGATGCTGCATCCTTAACTTTAGATATAATTTTTGCTATTGTTAATACCTGGTTTCTCAAACCATTTTTCACTAGCAACCATCTTCTTCAAGTGCAAACTTGAAGCCAGGCAATTTTGTCTACGAATATATAGTTTTGTGTACTATATTTAGCTTTTATACACACACATACTCATCTGTGTATGTGCATAAAATATTTATCTGTGCATCACCTACAATCACCCGGAACACTTGCACTATGTCCTCTGCAGCATTCTTCTGGAGCGTCTGTCTTCCAGAAGTGGTAGAAATTTTAGGAAGATACATATCTCAGCTCATTGACTTCCTCAAGCATCTGTCAGCTACTACTCAACCCTAGAAAAACGTAACATAACCATAATATTAAAGTCACGGAGTTCTACTGCCTGTGGAGCAGAGTAAGCAGCTAAGGAACTCCAGGTAGGAAACTCACTGCCCAAATCTTCTGGCTATGTTCGGATGGATTGCATCACAGACCAGAACCCCAGCGAGCCATATTTAGGAAAGCGCTCAGACTTGCCTCTTAGGCTAGACCCAAATAGAGTGCACTGGTATTGCTCCGTATGAGTTTGAACCTAGCAGGTCTGTGGCGCCTTCCCAACCACTTTCCTTCAAGAGGCTGTCTGGCACCATGGTCCTAATGAGCCAACCCCCAACATCGTAATTTCTCAGATTGGCTTTAGTCATTTAATAGGATAATAGTGCGTAAAGCAGCCTCCAGCGGGCTATGAGATGATGTTAATAATTAAAACTTGCATTAGGTGGCGCCTCTCCTGGCAAACACTCAGAATTCACAAATGTTATCTCATTTTCATCTTATGAACATCCTTGTCAAGCCAGTATCTTTTATTGCATTTCTTCAGAAAGCAGCGGAGGCATGAAGAGTTAAACGGTCTGTCTAAACTGAGATCAGATCTGAGATCCCTGATTTCCAAGCTGGCTTCATGTTGTCTAAAGACAGCATTTGTGAACTACTTAGGTGTAGCTTCTACACTAAAGGGCTAAAAATGTCTCTGAAAGTTTTACAACTAGGCCTATAAACTCAAAGACCCTTTACATCTTCTATTTGGGATAAAGTCCATGGGTGTGTGTACTTTCTTTAATAAGCAAACATGGATGCCTCACTCCACACTAGCTAGCACCTGACAAATAACTTATGAATAAATCCTTATGCAGACTTGTATGTGCACAGTTCCCAGTGTTTTGTAAATATTAACTAATTAAATCTCCATAGAGATTCTGGGGAGGAGGCATCATTACAACCCTTCCTGATGAACAGTCAAAGAAATTAACCCCAGGGAGCTTGCCTAAGGTCCCATACTTGTTAAGTGACAGATACTGAGAATCAAATCCATACAATCTGGTTCCTGAGTTCATGCCTTTAACAAACATTTTGTAACCATCAAGTTTTGAATACTTACTTGTTGAAAATGTGCTGGTCCTTTCTTCCCCATGTTAGTCAAGGGCTCTTCTCTATATCCATGGTTAGAGAGGCAAACACCTGTTTCTATCCTGGGTAGGAACTTTCTATTCAGCCAACAATCTTACTCATGTTGGTAATTCTTACATCCTAGTTGATGGCTAGCTGGGATTCAGCATATCTGGGAAAGCTCAGTTTCACAGCCTTTCTCATTCAGACTCCAACAAGACACCCCTAGAAAGGAAATTATTTCTTTATTCTTGCTTTGAAAAGAAAATTGCAGTTGGCCCTAGAATTGGGATGAGCCATCATAGTGAACAGACGTATTTTTCACAAGTGGCTTGTGCAATGCTCTTGGAGTCTGGGGAGTAGTTTTACTGTAGCATATATTCATTATCTCATTTGATCCTTACACAACTGCCCAATGAGGTCACCAGGGAAGCTATTTTCATAACAATCATTTCTGAGATGAGAAAACTGAGGCCCGGCTTCACTACGGAAGCTTTTCCAGAGTCACCCACGTAATGAGATGCAGACACAGAGCATGTTCAGTGTCATCTGTTAATAAAGCCTGTAAATTATCTCATCTCATATTAAGCTTAATAGCTTCTGGTGATATCATTGCTAAGCTCAAACACTTAAACAAATAAAAGTCAGAGCGAGTCCTGCTCACATCTGTAGAAACCCAGAGAGCATCCAAGGATTTTTTCAGGTTCAGCTTCCTTTTCCCGTGAGAAAACGGAAAGTAGACTGAACAGGGCCTTAAAGGAAAGGGCTTCTGGAAGGCTGTTTCTCCCATACCTAAGACTTGAACTTGTATGTGCTTGCTCACACACTGCCCGGATGCAGGGAAGCCCTGGGCTTCAACAAAAGACATCTCCCCAGTGCCAAAAGTGTGTCCCTTCTCTCTGAGTTATAAACCTTGTGCTGGAGAATTCATTCCACCGAAGGAGGAATGAAAAGGCTTTTCTCAGGGATGAATAATGTATGAGCTAGACAATGACCCCTACAGGTCAGAGCCAACCTCTTTTCCTTCCTCCACTAAATGTTTTCCATAAGAAAATTGACTCTTATTCTCTTCTTGGTGCAGGACAATTGCATTGAATTAAGATACAATTTAAAGATATTTTTGTACATAACCTGCCCACTTTCTCAGGCAATCTGGCATTCTTCCACACGAGATGTTATTAGAAGCTCTGACTTTCTTCCCTTAATGAAAATTCAATAGTCTGTTTACTCTCTGTCCAGCTCTCTTAGGATGCCCTGGGTTTTCTTCTTCAGGCTCTCTTTCAGTGGAGAGATGGTCTCCTTCGTCCTTAGCATTTTATATATTCACTAGAATTCCTCATTTGATGATTTATCCATTCATACTATTATGCTTTTGTATCTGGTGTAATAGTTTCTTAGCAAGTTTCTTTTTAGAATGCCTAAATAGAATGTAATGTAATATCTAAATAAAAAAAAAAACTATCACCTAGGAGCCAGCAAATAAATAAATAAATAAATAAATAAATAAATAAATTCAGAAAGCTTCTACATTATGACCAAGAACATAATGCTTGCTCGATGAGGACATGCAGTAATTCACTGCATATATTCATAGACTGAAAGAGTTTTTCAATGATCTGATTCTTCTGTGGATCCTGAAGTGGACCCTTTCCAACTCTGATAGCTCTTGGTAGCAGGAAAATAAATGCACAGTGCTTTTAACATGACAAAATTAATGTGTCTCGTTTCAAATGCCAGCCTTGTTCTTTGGTGTTTTATTTTTATTTTTTAGTGAGAAGAAAGTAAGATCCCTCTCATTAGATCCAGGATATGACCATTATGTTCCACATCGTCAGTAGTAGTATGAGTGAACATTCTTTTGAAAGGACAAGCAAATACGAGAAGAAGAATGGAAGAACTGAACTATGGGATAGTAATGGGAAGGAAGACAGTTACAATTATCACAACATCCTAATAGCCAACCAAAAATGGACGCATACAGAGGGACTTTTTTTCCCTGAATATTTTAACCATGGTGATTTGAAGCAAGCACTCTCACCTTTTGTTAGAAGGTGTTTACTTCGGTACACTTTAGCTGAAAATGCGGTTTCTGCTTTCAAATTGAAAACAGACATTCCCTTTGGACCAACAATTTTTATGTGTAATAGTATATCCATGTACAAAATGGCGTACATACAAATATAGCTCTGCTGATTTGTTATTCTGTTTACTTGAGGCAGTGCCAACTATGAAACCCAACTAGCCCCCAACAGATAATGGTCCCACCTTTGCTTCCTGAGCACTGACGTTCCAGGCACATGCCACTATGTCCTGCTACAGCTTTCTATGCTACAATGTGATGAGAAGCAGAGCACAATAAGAAGGACTCACTAGATGAAGGCGGATTGGCTGTGCAACGGAATATGAGGTAATGCTTTTAAAAAGTGAGGCAGATTATGTAAGGCAAATATGGAGGACCTCCGAAATATTCTAGTAAATAATGGAGTTACATAACCTAACCAAAGAAAAGATGATGTGTATGTTTGTGCTTATATTCAAATACCTATTTAGGCATGGTGACACATTCCTGGTATGACATTAGGGAACCAAGGCCAATAGTATCCAATTCCTATAATAATATGAATGGATAAATCATCAAGCGAGAAAGAAATTTCTAGTGACTATATAAAATGCTAAGGACGAAGGAGACCATCTCTCCACTGAAAGAGAGCCTGAAGCAGAAAACCCAGGGCATCCTAAGAGAGCTGGAAGATCAGGAGTTTGAAGCCAGCTTGGCCTACATAGTGACATCCTATCTCAAAACACTCAAGAGCAGCTCCCAAGAATGATCTTCACTAGACGTAGAACTGAGTGACCGGGGGTTAAGAGGAAAATAATTTTTCTATATACTTTCTGGTAGTGACTATCAGTATCAAATGCTTAAAGTTAAAGACAACCATATAACAAAGAAAATAACAGTTAGAAATTGATTCTTTCTAAAGATATGGAAAAGAAATCCACACTGAACCTTGCTGACTCATTTACTGCCTCATAATAATCCACTCCGAGTTAAACAGCCTACACTAAGAAAACTGGAGAGATGGCTCAGTGCTTGAGAGCACTGACTGCTCTTCCAGAGGTCCTGAGTTCAATTCCCAGCAACCACAAACATCTTACAAACATCTGTAATGGGATCTGGTGCCACCTTCTGGTGTGCATGAAGACAGCTACAGTATACTCATATGAATAAAGTAAATAAATCCTGAGAGAGAGCGAGACAGAGAGAGAGAGAGAGAGAAACACAGAGAGATCGAGTTGTAGGTGGACTGGGTCCATGTGGGCAATTGTCACCACAAGGTGTGTCTGAGTTCATGAAGGAGCTCCATTCAGCTGGAAGAGCTTGGCTGCGACAGGGACTCACAAGATGGCACCCCTTCTGTAGGACTGACCATGCTTTTTTCTGGGTCAGTCCCCTGTCATTCTTGACAGTATGACAGCTGTCTTCCAGGAGCATAAGTGTGGACTCTGCCTTCCTTATGGAAACTTAGGCATTAATCCAGCCCAGCATCACTTCCCCCTTCTTCTTCTTCTTTTTTTTAAAGATTTATTTTATTTATTTTATGTGTATAAGTACACTGTAGTTGTACAGATGACCGTGAGCTATCATGTGTGTGGCTGCTGGGAACTGAACTCAGGCCTCTGCCGACTCGCTTGCTCCTGCCCCTGCTCACTCCTGCGTAATTCACTGTAACTGTCTTCAGACGCACCAGAAGAGGGCGTCAGATCTCATCACTGGTGGTTGTGAGCCACCTTGTGGTTGCTGGGATCCGAACTCAGGACCTCTGGAAGAGTAGTCAGTACTCTTACCCGCTGAGCCATCTCGCCAGCCCACTTCCCCCTTATTCTAAGGATGCACAACATGGATCTTAACCCTGACCTAGGTTCAAGAGGATAAGAAATGAACAACCTCAGCTTAGGAGAAATGAGAAGAATTAGTTGGTCCTATTTACTTCACCTCAGACTTCCTGGCTTTTTCTGTTTGAATCACGACAGCTATCACTGTATCCATTTAGAATTTTTCCTTACAGCTTTAATAATTATAGGTCAAAATCTTACTGAACATGACTCCTATTAACTACCATTTCCCCAAAGAACAAAACAGCTGAATTTCTATGCTTAGGTTAGTAGAAAACCAGTTTCAGGAATTGAGAAGCTGCTTGACACCCATTTAAAATTCGGTTCTAATTTATAATTGTCTGTTTTATAGAAAGATCAGGTGAAATCTAGAAAAAGATGGTAAAAGAAATTTTAACCAAACATTTTTTTCCTCTACCCACCAAAAAAAGAAAATACAATATATTTCTGCAAGAAAGTCAGCATTTTTGGAATGTTCTAGTCTGGAAACAGACTATAAATCAAAGTTGTTGACTAACTTTTTCACTACAACAAAGCAGAGCCACTTCTAGGTACCCAGCCCAGGAACCCAAGAGTGTCCTCATGGCCACCAGGATACCCACTGGCATCCAGATACTGATGACAAGGAATTGAGGCTTGAGGGGAGATGGATTACTTTGAGAGTTAAGATAAGCCCTTGGCTGTAATCAGCCTTCTGATGAGTCCTTGTGTGTATCTTACCCATTCCTCTTGCCTAAGTTTTTGAAGATGCCATTGCTGTTCATCATGGCGCCCTGCTCTCTCTCCTTCCTCAATGTATCCTTTCAATTTAGCTAATCCCTCTTCTTCCTTTGGGTGGCAAGATTACCTTTCTCATAAATACATGAAACTTTCTCTGATACCACCCTCTTACCCCAAACTAGGTCAGATGCTCTTGGGACACTTCCTCCTTTTCTCATATAAATAATTTTACAGAGGCTGTTAACTACTCAACCTAGACAATGTCCTCTAAAACTATTATCCCTAGCTTGCATTAATTAGTCCAAAGGCAGTCATTACACTCAAGTGAGACAGACGAAGCTCCTTATTAGCAACAAGATTTGGAGTTGTTGATAATGAAGTCATGTTAATGAAGCCTATCAAAAGGAAGATTCATAAATGACTGTCAAAGAGGTTCAGCCAATTTGGTTTTTGCACTTGCTTATCTCTTCCCTGGACCCTGTTAGACATTGCCATGTCATTCCCATGCATGCCTTTCTTTGATGAAAGTATCCAGAGCTGTCTATAATTCCCAGCCAAAATACTTAATAAAACTTATATAAATGGAAATGGGCTTGTATGTGTGTGTGTGTATAAATAGTATAGATGTTTGTTTGTTTGTTTTCTGTGTCATGTGATAAAATGAAAGCTCTGCAAAGATGGGGAAGGAACCTGTGTTGTCTGGCATTGTTTCAGGAGTACTAAATGATTGGTGAATGAATCAATGAATCAATGAATATATGGAAATACAGAACTGAGACAGCTCTTTGGATCGTTCCTGGTAAATAATATACTTTGAACTAAAATTTTTCGTTAATTCCATTGATCAGTTAGTCATTTAATTCAGGAAGGGGAAACATCCCAAAGGCAGGAAGTGATGTATGTAAACTCTGTAGACTTTTGCATAACAAGACTCGCTTACCTGAGTCAGGAAAGGTCTCCGACTTAAGGCAGGACAGAGGCAGGAGATGGTAACTCTGGAAATCAATGGTTGCTGAAGGGTTGTGACTTAGTGAGTTTTCCATTGCTATGACAGAACAACACCATGACTAAAAGCAACTTGTGGAGGAAAGTTTATTTCAGCTTACAACTCTTAGATCACATTCCATTACCAAAGTAAGTCAGGGCAGGAACTTAAGGCAGGAATCTGAAGGCAGGAATTGATGTCAAGGCCATGAAAAAATATTTTTTACTAGCTTGTTTCTCATGGCTTGCTCAGCCTGCTTTCTTGTATAACCAAGGACCACTTGTAGAAGAGAGAAGGAAGCTGCATTGGTCTTGGTGAGCTGGATCCTTCCATATCGATTAGTAACCAAGAAAACACTCTGTGGATTTGCTTCCAAGCAAACTGAAGGAGACATTTTCTCAGTTGAGTCTCCAGATAACTCTACCTTGTGTCAAGTTGACAAAAAATAGCCAGGGCAAGTTGTGACTGACCAGAGAAGCAGTAGAAGGGCATCCAGAACTTCCTAGGGCCTCTGATGGTTCCAATGGGCAGTGGCCAGAACAACCATGACAGTCACTTGTGCCAGGGACAGATGCTTAGGGGTGGGTAGAAGTGAAAGTCATAAGAGAAATACCATTTCTTGCCTATAACAATCTTCATATACTAGGAAATCAAGGGGGAAAGGCTGGTGGGTTGGAATTTCAGCAACCAAATTAGTTCTAAAGCCACAAAGCTCTAAAAATACCTGTATTCTCCACTCTGAGCATTTCCATGGCTGGCATCACAAGGGTTATTATACTCCTCTACCTGCAAGGTGAGGGATTTTAGTAAACTGCAGGCTCCTGCAGAACATAGACTTTTAATTTATCAATAAATGTGTTTCTTTGTAATTTTATGGTTTTGACAGAACGTGAACTTGCTAGATAACTCGGTCTAATGTGTGAAATCTGAGTTTAAGGAAAGGGGCTTTGTAATTCTGTTAGCGACCTGCTTCCTAATTGCCCTGAAAGATAAAGTAATATTGCCTCCAAATATGTCTTGATAAGAGCCCAGTTCTGGATGTAAACCATTTCTGAACTGTGGAATGACATCCAACTAAGAGTCAAGGACAAAACCTGATTTCCCAGCAGTCACAGGCCAGCAAGCCTAAGGCCTGGTGACTCATCTCATTCTTGGGGAAGGCTTCAGCTCCATCAGTTTGAGCTTGCCCAGTCTTGTCAAAAAAATACTCGGCTGAAGTGCAGGTGTCTATGAAGAGCCGAGGTATTTTTGTGCAGTTGCTGTGTACCCAGGGCCACTAAATCTATTTCAGTAACAATTTTATTCAGTATTTCTCTAAATAAAGAAAGCTATATCTTTACTTTTTTTTTTTTTTTGAGCGGCTCTTTAGTCTAGTTACCTGAAGAGGAAAGTTTTAGCCTACTGGTTAAGCTCTTTTATTCTCCAGCCAGACAGCCTTGTTCTCTATTGTCCTCTTCATCAGGGTGTGACTAGTTTTTTCTCCTCTTCATGTTTCCCTTTCCTAGTCTATGAAATTATGATAACAAAAGTTTGATTGAAAGCCTACAACAACACAGTAAGCAAGTGCTACATCGCTACTATGAGTCTCTTTAACTGTATAAGACAGTATCATTGTATACTGTAAGTTCGGATTTCTCTGTGCTGCAGACGTTGGTCATTGCTATGCATTCTACATGCACAGTCTTCCCACTCACGTGGTGTGTGTCCCCTGTACCTCCTCCTGCTCAGGGACAGTCGTGAGAATACTTTTGAAGCAACACCATGCAATTTCTGAGTCTCAGCCATGAAAGAGCACACAGCTCCCTGCCGTCTGTTGAAACCCCCAGCTGCTGTGTACCAAGCCCTGCAATGGCTCCTGTCAGTGAGGTCAGTCATAATCTCTTTGGATGACAGTCCCGTCATAGTTCATTTTGGAAGAGGATCCCTCTGTCCCTCCTTGCCTGAATTCACAACTGCCTAAGACACTCCTTAGCTAGTAGTGTCCTGTCAGTTGAGTTTCCTGTAATTTCTACTGACCTCAGAAATTGTGAGATACATGAATGGATGCACTGTTACACTACTGTACTCGGAACACTTTTCTGTACAACAGTGGAGAACATTGGGAAACTAATGAATTCGGGGCAATAATGAGATTCAAGGTGAAAATTCACCATATCAGAACATCACAACAACCCTTTTTTCTGTGTGCACAATTTTCAGTCCATGTGCATTTGGTAATCACTGCATCTTATTTTCTGTCTAAGTTAATGGTCTGTGGCAATCTGCAGGGCCCTCAGCACATGGGGCCACGTGACCTGAGAGGCCCCTAGGGGAAGCACACCAGTCAGGACAGGCAGTCCGATTCTCTTCTGTGCTGCTGAGAACAGTTTAAGTAGATGCTCATTGCCCTCCACCTTATCAGTCCACGATGGAGAGAGATTTCAGAAGTCAGAGAGCTGTGAGAGTTCTCATAAATTCACTTGCCTGTTGATTAATATTCTGGCTTCCAGTTGTAAACACACACATACCTGTGGAAGCCAGAAGATAAGCAGTGCCCATTGCGTTACACATGAAGAAATGGAGGCTAAATTAAATATGATAGGCTTACCATGGTGGAATACTTCTTGCCTTTTACCCATTTTGAGAATGTTCTACTGTATAGTCATTTATTTCAATGTAGAAGTAAACGTGAGACTAGAGAGCAGAGCAGCAAATGGTCTACGCTAAACAAACTCTTCTCTCAGGAAAAGTCTATATTAAACTTATTGTTTTATCAACTTACAGGCAGGCACATTTTCTCAAGCTCAGGCTGGCGCACTATGGTAGCCTGGTTATTAACATGGTCAAGTGCAACAGCCTTTTGACCTTGATTTTTTGGTGCTTGCTGACATTATAAGAAAGACTCAAATGGCTGCCTAAGAGCTATGTTTTTGGTAGAGTTTTTGTATTTCCTAATGAACTTGCTCTTATTAGGCAACAAAGGTCATGGGTTGTGTTTGTCTTTCTTGGTATGCCGCTGTGGTCAGTGTGTGTGGCAACAATGTTGGAAGCCTCATTTTAGAGCTCATGGGTTATTAAACGTTTTAAGCTCCAGTTTTCCACCTTCAGTATGGGTGGCCATCCTGTAATACAACTGAATTGGGAAGATTAACTCAAGCTCTGTGGTAGGATAACTTTCACGGGGAAATTTTCTTTTTCATTCTCTCTGACCTTTTCTAAGTACCAAGAATTTGTTACTCTAAATTGTCTAGTAAAGTACAGCTAAGCCAGTGTTTTCCTCATACCAGCCAAAGATGTTTCATATCTGAAATGCAAACATCTAGGTGCACACACACCCTTCACTTTTAATCATAATTCCAACATTCTAAGAATTTGTACCAACAGTTTAGAAAATGAAATAACTTCCTGCTTGCCTAGAGGCAAGTCAAAGCAAGAAACTACAAATAAAGAGAGAAAACAGTCTATCAGAAAACATTTTTTAAATGTATAAACTTATTTACCCAATAAATTTCTAAAAGAAGCTAAGTGATCCAGAGAGAGAGAGCAGAGGTTCCCTCACAGAAGCACATGTTTTCCTTGTTCTCTTAGTTTCTTTCTATACCAAATGATTGCGAGCCCAGCTCCCTGTGCCTTAGCATCTTAACCACCCGGGCAGGCCTCTTCAAGCATACTAGGCATAAGGTTTTAATTTACAAGGTCTCACCTATATTTCTTGGCTGGAGCCTCACAAAAGACTACATTATAAATCTAATAAAAAAATGCCTTAATGTTGTGGGGAAGTTTTGTCATTTAGCATACACAATTGTCACATGTTCAGTGACAACAGAAGTAACCATGGGAGGGAAGTGAGAAGAGCCTCTCACTTGGCCCTGTCCAGAATGGAAACATACTCTCCGTGAAATCTTGTTTGATAGTTCCACCTGCCAATGCCAGGAACAATTGAAGGAATTATTGGCTTACTTTGTCAGTGAAAGTATAGTGTGATTTTTTTTTTGTCATTTTATATCTCATATTTCTATGTTCAAATACCCTGTGATGCTGTGTGGAACGATTCACATTTATACCCATCTATCCTGAATCTATCTTACCATATTAAAAGCGTAAGTCATTATGGCTGGCTTAGATGATAAGTTGATTTAAGATCTTCCTATGAATCAACTATGAGCACTCTGTGGGGTAAACGTTGTGACAATCTACTTTGTTTTATCTTGATTTTATTAATGGGGCCTCAGTGCGATATTAAAATGCCTGTGTGTAGTGGGCTGTGGCTATCAAACCCAGGCATCTTTTTCTGCTCCCCACCAACTTCTTAACCTTAGTAATCACTATCCTGTGTTTAGGTCAGGTTTGTTTGTTTGTTTGTGAGAAGAAGCATACCGTACCTGGAAAACCTCTCTTGCTAAGTTGTCTTAGGGAAAACTGTGTGACATTTATGTTTAAAGAAGGGACCTTCAAACAGTTACCAGCTGAAGCTCTGAGTGTGAATGATGGCAAGGAGCCTTTCGCCAATGTTAAGAACATTTGTGTAAAAATGAATAAAAAAAATAATTTATCTTTTGGAATTACTGCAAAAGCATACCAATGGTTTTGGTAGTTGGGAAGATGGCTCTGTCAAATAAAGTGCTTTTTCCAGGCAAATTGATAGTCCCACGAAAAGCCAACATGCCTATCTATAATCTCGGTTTTAGGGAAGCTGGGACGTGGGGGTCTCCGGAGCTTACTATCTAGGGAAACTATTGTGCTCCAGGTAGAGTGACAGACCCTGTCTCCAAAAAAAAAAGGTAGTTATGAGAAAGGATAGCCAGCCTGTTGATGCTGCCCTCCACTTGCATATTCACACACTTGTACACACCCTCCCATGTACACGAGCACAACACTCTGAACACACACACACACACACACACACACACACACACACACACACACACACACCCTGCCCATACAGAGGAATAGACATGTTTTAGTAGAAACCTATTAGTTATGCAGTGGGGTGTAATGGCAGGTGTCTGATACCCCAGTACTTAGAAGGCTGAAACAGCTCGATCATGAGTTTCAGATCACCCTGGTCTCTCTCTCTATATATAGAAAATACGGTCAAAATAAAACAACAACAAAAGGCGAAGGGGGCATCTGCAGACATTTTGGAAGTTGGAAACCAATAAGAAATGAGATAGAAATCTACTGTAAAAGGTTAAGTACATGTAAGCCTAGTGTATCTCTTGAAAGACAGTAGAGAGGACTCTCTCAGTGTTGCTGCTGCAGAGAGGGGAGGTCTTTACTGCTGGCAGCCCCTTAACCTCAGCATGCTTATTCAGGGATCCAAAGTACAATGGGGCACGTTTTCTCTTTCTCCTCCTGACATACCTAAGTGATCCAGAAGAGTCTAAGGGGAGACGACTTTACAATACATTAGACCTACTCCAGCTTTTCTCAAATTGTATGCTTTAGAGCATCAATGACAAGCAAAATATTGACATGATTTATCTTTCTCTGTGAATGTATGTATGCATGCATGTGTGTGTGCACGCATGTGTGAAGGAGTGCATGGGTATGTTTGCTACATGTGCACGCATATGTGTGCATGCATAATTGTGTGTGTGTGTGTGTGTGTGTGTGTGTGTGTGTGTGTGTGTGTAAAATGACAGATAGGACAAAGTTTAAAATGAGATTTTTTTTTCCCTTTACTTTAGCATTTCTTGTAGACTTTAAACTACCATAAATCTCCACTGGGGACATAGAGTATGGTGTGTTTTCAAATTTCTTTAAACAAACTTATTTTACAGAACACCCTTTGGGAAGATCATGTATTACACAGAAGACAGTTTGGAAAATTCTGGTCTAACTCAACAGTGAATCTGGGGTGTTTGCTGACACATGTATCCC
>JADRCD010236849.1:0-14369 GCA_019843815.1 Montemys delectorum
AGTTAGTTCATATTGTTGTTCTTCCTAAGGGGCTGCAAATCCTTCAGTTCCTTGGGTCCTTTCTCTAACTCCTTCATTGGGGATGCTGTGCTAGTCCAATGATGGCTGTGAGCCTCTACTTCTGTATTAGTCAGGCTGTCTCCTGAGAAACTCTGACAGTGCCTGACTGATACATTTTATACTTTATAAGACACAAGAAAAGGGAGAAGAGAAATCAGGAGGAAAAGGAGACAGAGGCCCTAAGGGGAATTAAAAACAAAGCTTTTACTCTGATCTGTCTTATTCAATGACAAGGAGCTACAGTCAGCTAAGTAAATCACATGGTTTGTCAAATTTGTTCTTTATTTATATATCCTTCCCCAACTGTCTTATTTTTAACATGCTGCTATATGTTAAACATACTACATGTTTAACTATATGTTAAACATAAAATAACACATCATACTTTTAGCCCCTTTATTTTGCAAATTCCACAAACTTTGTCTTGGGTTGCCAGTCTTGTATTTCATTCTCCTTCTACCCTCGTTTATTGCTTTAGGCAACATTTTAAGTATATTATTACTTAATGTTGATTACTTTGGGATCAAAAGGTAGGGAAATGTAGTTGGTGCCAAAGCCATGTCTCAAGAGACTTTACATAGCCACTCTGGGTACAAGTGTGGATATTATGGCACTTCATTTCGATTCAAATGTCACACTAATGAGGACTGATGGCTTTTTAAGCAAATCAACACTTTTTTGTGTGTGAAGTGCTAGGATTGAGTTCAGAACCTCAAATGCTTGTCAAATAGATTATATCCCTAACTCTCAATACTTTTTGAAAATACAGTATATTTAGTAACTAATATGACAGATATTGAACTTTTATAGAAAGACTACATGAAGTATATAGTTAATAATGATATTGGAATTTTGCAGAGGCTTTGAGAATGATGTATTTCTGGGGAAGTAAGCATTCCAGAAAGTTGTTGGCTACTCAAACTGCCCCAATTCTTTTGTGTTCTCTTGAGATTTCAGGGAGTATAGGGCTTAGTTTTGGAGAGCCTATGATAGATTTAGGTGGGAGCTTAGGAAGGGGAAAGAGCTTTGGCATTCAAGTCAAGTGGCACAGACACTGCTGCATGGTGAAGAGAGTTTCAGAGAGAGAGAGAGAGTAAGGAGATCCAGAATACCTGAAAAAAGATACATAGGCTCTGGCTGGCATCTGAAAGAAGTACAGAAGAGAAAGAGAAGGAAAATATATGCCTTTGTGAGTGGCAGGTAGACCCAACACAATCTTATGGAAGCTTGTAGGCACTGTGTTTAGGGACAGGAATACTGAGAGGGAAAAGGAAAAGTACATTATCTCATTAAAGAGCTAATTGTTCTTTTTAGCATGGCTTAAGGTAGGCCTGCTTTCCTGAGAGTTGGTTCGTTTGGACATAGATTTGGCAAGTCCAATTGCATTAATTCTTAAGGAAGGGGGCAGTGGCACAGCTTCATTCAGAGGCAGATTGCATTCTTTTGGGTAGAAGGTAACAATTTTTTCTTAATGCTACTGTAATATTCTTCACTCTGAAGAGGTAATTTTTTTTCTATTTTTAAAAATTAATTATTTTATTTATTTATGCCCCAAATGTTGCCCCCTCCCTGTCCCCACTCCCAGAGTTCTTCACCCAATTCCCCTTCCCTTTTGCATCTGAGAGGGTGTTTCCCCCAACTCTGCCCCCAAGGAGCATTCCCCTCCCCTGGAATATCAAGTCTCTACAGGATTAAGCACATCCTCTCCTAATGAGTCTAGACAAGGAAGCTCTCTGCTACTTATGGGCCTGGGGTCAGACCAGACCCTGTATGCTCTTGGTTGGTAGCATAGTCTCTGGGAGCTCCCAGGGGTCTGGGTTAGTTGAGACTGTTGTTCTTTCTATGGAGTTACAATCCCCTTCAGCTCCTTCAATCCATCCCCTAGATCTTCCATGGGGGGGGGGGGGGTCCCTGACTTCAGTCCAATGGTTGGTTGTAAGTATATGCATCTGTCTCCGTCAGCCACTGGTATAGACTGTCAGAGGCCAGCCATGCTAGTCTCCTGTCTGCAAACACAACATGGCAACAGTAATAATGTCAGGGTTTGGATCTCAAGTTTGGACCAGTTGCTGGATAACCTTTCCTTCCGTCTCTGCTCCACTTTTGTCTATGTATTTAATTTAGACAGGAACAATTCTAGATAAAAAATTTTGAAGGTAGGTTGGTGACCTCATCCCTCTAATGAGGGCCCTGTCTATCTATTGAAGGTTGTGTCTTCAGGTTCTATCTCTGTTGAGTATTTTGGCTGAGGTCACCCCTATTGAGTCCTGGAGGCCTCTCAGATCTGGGACTTTCTAGAAGTTCCCACCAGCCTTTCCCACAGCAGCTGCATGTTTCCATTCATTTCTCCTGGCCCTCTGGACTTCTCTCCTGTCTCTCCCATACCTGATCCTGCTTCCTTTTCTCTCTCCCCTCCTCTTCTCCCTTCTTCTGCCTCTCATGTTTATTTTGTTCCCTGTGCTAAGTGCAGTTGGAGCATCCTTACTTGGGCCTTCCTTCTTGTTAAGCTTCCTATGGTCTGAGTTATATCATGGGTATCCTGAACTTATTTGCTCATATCCATTTATCAGTGAGTACATACCATGCATGTACTTTAGAGTCTGGGTTACCTCATTCAAGTTGCTCATGTCTAGTTGCCTCCATTTGCCTGCATGTTCTCATTTTTAATAGTTAAATAGTTTTCCATTGTATAAATGAACCACATTTTCTGTATCCATTCTTTGGTTGAGGTACATCTGGGTTGCTTCCAGTTTCTGGCTATTACAAATAAGGCTGCTATGAACATAACCCAGAAGATACTCCACCATAACATAAGGACATGTCCTCCACTATGTTCATTGAAGAGGTAATCTTAAAATCCTTTAGGAGCCAGACCAGAGATCAGAGATCACAAATACTTTTGGCGTTTATGACCTCTAGCTAGGACAGGACCAAGAACATTTTGTCTCATGGCTAAGGACACAGATTGAGCTTTCTAGTCCTAACCTGCCTGTCCTATTTCTATCTCCTGTCCTAGTCAATACATTTTTTTTCATCAATGCTGATAGTTAACAGAATACATTCAGTATTTTGTGTCCTGAATGCATTAAGGTGCATCTAGTACAACACACAATAAAAAGCCATCGAAGTAATGAAGATGATGGGCCATGGTCTATGCTCCTAAGACATATAGATTGGAGTGGGGCAGACTTACCATCACCTGCCATTGTAAAGTGTTGTGGGACTCTATTAGGATTATTCAGAAAGGGCTCATTGGAGGAGATTTTGGATCCGACAGGCTTTTATTCTTCAATGAGGAACCCTGTGTTCTATTTGCTAGTGATTTTGTACTTGGGAGCTTGACATATCAAGGGGTGATATGTAAAAGTTTAAATAAAATTGTGAAAGTAACTAACAACCCACATGGGCTATTACGAGCCACTTTTATTTATTTGAATGATTTTGTTGTCACATTTCCTGATATAACAGATGAAGATAAAATTCACCAAGGCAATCTATTTAAACAAAGTCATTGGATATTTATGACTTAAAACAGTGGTACCCTTTTTTAATGCAAAAATTAAGGATTCACTTGAATAAATGAATAAAATTTCTAACCTTACTACATTTTGCATTATTATCTAAAAATTAAATGGACACACATTCTCTTTTAACTTGTTGAATATCTCAATCACTAGAACACAATGAATTTTTCCCTTACTGCACAGGATTGTATTGTTGCTACAATGGTGGCTTTCTCTGGTTTTTCAAAAATCCTTGCACTTTTTCTTTTAAAATTACTGAATATGTTCTGTAATGCTTGTCACACATTAATGTCAATGAATCTAAGCTATGTTTAAGTTATCTGCTGGCATCTAGTAATTATCCAGAACCATGAAATGCACGACAGTATCTTCTGATGTGTAAAATTTCAATCCTGAAGAGAATTCCCCAATTTAAAAACACATCTTCAAACAGTTTTAATTTAAAACTTTTTTGTATGAAAATTACAGATACTCTTTAAAATGAGAGTTCTTATTTGCTCAAGAGTTCACTGGGTTGCTGTCTCAAAACATAGAATAAATCATTAGAGGAAATAGCATGTAGACTGCCAGAGCAAGTTTCAAGTCATTTTAAAAAACCTTTTGATTTTCTAAGCAAAAATTTTCACTATATTAGAACCAGATTTTGTCTGTATAAATAGTGACCAATTGTATACATTAGAAATGTTTACTCAGAGCAAATTACTTTACATGGAATTTGTTTGACTTTTTTTTTTTTTAGAAAATCCATTACTCTCATATAATGAGAGAATATTAAAATAACTCTTTATTCTGTCTTGAGAACATTTTAGCTAAATGCTATTTCGATCCTGTTCTGGACTAGCACTAAAATGAACAAATATTCCAACATGAGAATTATGTTGGTATCAGATGCAAAGTATGTGAATTCTGATACCTTTTCATTGCGTGTGCACTAGGAATTCTATTTTTTAAATGATATCCTGCCAGCTTTTTCACAATCCATTAATTCCTGGATCAGCATCAGAAGGAATGTCAGAGCAGAGTGAAATTCTTGTAAGACACAGATGTCAGGATCAAAAGTCAGACGCATTCTCCAAGCAGCAGGGAAGCAAGCTTGTTAGCCTCTAATCGGAACAATTAGTATCTACCATGTGACAGACTCGGTGCCCTACCTTATACGTCCATGAAGTTCTGGCATGCCAGAAAGACAGACTTCTAAGTTTGATGGAAAATTTCATAAGCTTTTGGTCTCATTATTTTTAGCCACAATTCTTAAGTTTTGTTGATCACCTCCAAATGTCCTTAAATGGTCCGAGGTTGATGCACTTTAGGTAAAGTAGGGTCCATCTTGCTATGGAGACAAGAGTTTCGCCTTCTGTGGATGGATGTAATGCAAAATGACTGGCTTTATGGATGTTTATGGTCGTTAGTACTCAGGAGGCTTTACCAGCCACATTATACCTCAAGAGTGAAAGCTTTTACGATGTGCTCCCAGATTGCTCCAGCAGAGGCTCAATAAATGTGAATCATTGATGAAGGAAAAGTACTTAAAGTTGGATGGTGGTGTTTTAGTGAAAGAATTTCTTCAAAATCAGCTAATATATTTCTTCTTATGCTGTCACTAAACTAAAATATCATCCTAACAATGATGATGATGATGTTGATGATGATGATGATGATAATAATAATAATAATAAATCAACTAGTTGTTTTCTGTACACATTATCAGTAAACTAACTTAATTATATCTCCCAGTAATGCAACTTGAGTTTCTTCACTTTTTTTTTGGGAGGGGGTGTAGTTCATAATAATAATTCCTTTATCCAGGTGTTAGTATTGGATATCCTGTAGTATAATGAACTGAAAGTTCAAAATCCATCTCTGGCTATCCATCTCTGGCTATGAGGAATGACCTTTTAAGGTATGAGCTGTAACAGTTGAGCAGATTCAGACACCAAAGTTGTCTCCACTGTATAATAGTACCAGTAAGTTCATGCTCAGTAGAAAAGGGTCATTATACTTAGCTAGTGCTACCTATATTTTAAAAAGGCAAAAGCCTTGAGTGAGTGTATGAAGGACAGAGGAGAGAACATAGAGATGGACCAGGAGTGGTACAGCAGAGACAGGAGCACAAGGCCAGGAAGTGGGAGACCTGCTGGAGGCAGGGGTGGAGCCTTTTCTCTACATGCAACCCAATAGTACTATATTTTGTTGTAGCCTTAAGATGACATTTTCTTAACATTATTAAAATGGTAAAGAGGACACCTTTGGAATTTAATTCAAATGAATTTAATAATAGTTGAGATAATGTATAGCAAGAGATGCCTGATGTTGGACCTTTTATGTCTGTTATCTCAATCTGTTCCATCAATGAAGTTGCAAACTCTGTATTCTGACAACTGTCCTTCCAGCAACTCCTATGACACTTAAGTTGTTATTTGCTTACTCTTTCTTTTTTAAAACTTTCATTATATGTATCCATTGTACGAGATGGCATGTTACACAGAGACACTTTCACACACGTCTATATTGTTCAAACACACTTATATATTATACAAACACATTTATATATTGTATAAACATACTTATATATTGTACAAGAACACTTACATATTGTATAAGCACACATATATTGTACATTTCCCTTCTCTTAACTTCTTCCCCTTTCTTGCCCATGTTAGTCACCATTGTTTCCCAAAACAGTTTTGCTTTCAATGTCATATCATATATGCATACACGAGTTTCATGTCTCTATAAAAATCGAGGAACCATAAATAGGAAGAAACAGGACATATGTCTCACTAGCTCCAGTTGCATCCACTGTCATGCAAGTAATGGAACTCTGTGTGGCTGAAAACAAATCCATTCGCATCTCTTTTATCCATTCCCTGTTGGTGGACACCCACACTGGTTCCATAACTTAGCTGTTGTGATGTGCTGCAGAAAACGCCAGTGTGCTGGCTGAGAGCACTGCAGAATCAGAGGTGGTACATTTAGATTGTTTAGTAGATTTAATTTCAGGTTATCTTTTTTTTTTTTTTTTTTTTGGTGGGACTGGAGTATCTGTACCTATTTCAGTAGTGGCTGGATTTGTTTAAGAGTCCCACCATATCTTTAACAACATTTGTTGGTATTTAGTTTCTCAATGACTGACATTCTTATTGGAGTGAGATGAAATTTGTGGTTTTAACTTACATTTTTCTTTTGCAAACTGTTTATTCTGTTAGCTTATTTGTTGATTGAATTGTTTCATTTTGTCATTAAATTTTTGGGCTCTAGGTATTAACCATCTTTCTGATCAGCTGTATATTAACAAAGAATTTTTTCCATTCTGTAAGCTGATTCGTCACCCAACTAACAATTTGCTTTCCCATGCAGAAACACTATAATCCCATTTGTTGACTGTAGCACTATTTCCTTAGGGACTACAATCCTATTTAGAAAGTCCTTCTCTATACCTAAATTCTGACATGGCTCATATTACTAAGTTATATTTCCTAGCCAAAAGTTGCCTTCAAGACAAATTCAAGGATCACACCTTCCAATTAAAGTTGTCAGATTTTGGATCTGCCTGGGATAATATTACATTTAAGTGACAATGTACTGTGAGCAATGCTTAACTCCATGGCAACCTTTATCTGTGTACTTAAGGAATATGAGCGTATTATCGAACAGTATGGAGAAAGACCTTGTGAGTTTTCACTTTGATAATGTTGACGAAATAGATCACAACTCTACACTTTGTGGAATAATTTTACATATACCATGTCAGCTAGTCCTCCTATCATTCAACAGACATGATGGAATCATCTCAGTACAATTACTGAGGTCTTTGAGAGTCACATCAGCAGTAAATGCTGTGGCCAGCATTGAACTTTATACTCTTTCCACTTGAAGTATACTTTTGAATTACTTAAGACAGATCTTAGAGGAAACGGGTTCATTTTATGTACCTTGATCTGTAATAAGAATATATTTGACTTCCGCTCACAGGTCTTGAAACAGTTTCTAACCCTTGTAATATCCCCAATATTAGAAGTGACAGGAATTTATGTGTTTGGTCTTAGTGCTAGGTTCTTACCGTGAGAGTTTCTAAGACATTGAATACTTCTGGAGTGAAGGTGTCTTGTACATGCTATGGAGGTGCCTTGTTTCTGGGCTTCCTGTATGGAGTTGGTCACCAGCAAGGCCAAGGCATGAGCGGAGGCTCGGGACTTTCAAACTCATTTCCCCTAACTTTGTGGGAGAGAAGGGACTGGATGTTAACTTAATCATCAACGAATAATGATGTAATCAATTATATCTCTAAATGACCCTTCTATCCTAACCCCTGAATATTGTGTGCTGCCTCTCCTCTATCAGTATCCGAGCACCTGGAATACATTGTCAGGGAAGACAAGGTGAAGTCTGGGTCTGGGGTCCTCAATCCCTGTTTCCCTTTCAGGGGATCAGAGCATTGTTGTACCCAAGACTAGAAGAGGAGAGCGGGCCTGGATGAGCAGGATCCCTGTTGATTGGAAGTGAGTGCCCTCAGGGAGGGAAAAGAGAGGCCTTCTTCAGGAGTCTTAGTAATGCATCTCTTTTAGGTGCAGGCCTTCCCCATAGTGATCTGTAATGAAGCGGCTCTCTGACATGATCTTTTGCTTGTTCATATTGTCTCATTGCAGGTGGATTTGAATGCATACACTTTATGGGAGGTGAACCAGGGATTTTTAAATTTGGGGAAGGGTGTGAGAGTATCCAGGAATAGAAGGTCATTGGCTGAAGGCTAAGGCTATTGAGATGCCTCATTAGAACGGAGAGGTGATCCAGGCACTGTGCTGTGTGACTGACTGACTGTAGTCACTTTAGTTGAGGGTTGTGGTTACACGGTCCAGAGCAGGCATGGAGGCAGGGCAGGAGCAGACCGCCCCCTCCCCTCCTGTGGTCTCAAATCTCTGAGCTTCCTGAGGTTTGAGCATGTTCCACTACACTAGTCTCATACTCATCTGGTGGCATGATCCACATGCCCTATAGCTGCCATGGGAACAACTCTCTTGTATCTGGTGTGAGAAGCTTGAGGACGGAGGATGCAATGTTTTCCCTTTACACCTTTGTTAGTCTTTGCTCTAAGAAGAAGAAGGCAAATGGTGCTGTGAAAAACGAGTCCTTAGTATAGATCTTGCTTGTTCCATGTGCAGAGCAGAAAGTTTGTGAGTGTTATTTTTGTTGTGAGTGTTATTTTGTTATCTTGTTTTAGTTTATTATTTTTAAATATCATTATATTAACTTTTTGAGATTTTCATACAATGTGTTTTGATCATATTTACCTCCTTCTCCAAATCCATCTTTGTTTACTATTTTTATTGCTGAATAGCCTACTATACCATATTTTACCCATTCACTTATGCATTGTGCTCTTAACAGGATTCTTTCTAGTTAGAACATTATGAATCATAGCAGATGTTCTTGTATATGCCTTTGGGAGAATATAGTTATTCTTTTTTTAAACTTTTATTGCATTATGATCAGAAAAGTTACATGATTTCAATTTATCTGAATTCCTTAACATTTAAAAACATGTTTTAAGTAAATAGAAATAAATCACATTATTGTTTCACTTTTGTACCCCAACTCCTTCCAGAGACCGTACTTCATTACTTACAATATCTTTTTTGTCATATTCTTTAAAATTTATAAAATATTATAATAATAAAAATAAGTATTATAAAAGTTGTTTGATATAAAACAACAATCAATTTAACAGTCTTATGTATATGCTTATCACAGCAATAGTAAAAATACATTTTTCTCAATATAAATTTTAAATAACTCCAACCTATTAACTGTATATTTCAAAATAATACATCACTACTAGTATTTTCTTAAATGAACATAAATATATAAAGTCTTTTTTGCTTGTTTGTTTGTTTTGTATTTAGTAGAGTTTAAAATCTTGGCTCTTACTGTGGTACAAGCCCAAAATAAGAACAATTTTTAGACATTGGATTTCATTGTAATAAGGCTGTACTTCAATGACCTTCACATCACCAAAGGATTTTACCTCCATCATAGCTAAGCTGAGAGTTGATAGTTCTGCTGCACTAAGAAATGAATTGTAGGCATGATTTTTGTATACTGACTTCCTGCTATGGTCAAAGCTATTTGACTTGAGTGAGTGACTTTATTCTCAGCCCACAGAGTTTGAAGAAGAGGACTTTATAAGTTATTTTTTCTCTGAGATGAATGCTTTTCCAAATTATCACAGCTAATGAACCAAATTCTTACCCTCACCTAATGCCTGTGCCATCCTCCAAGCAGAACCATTGTTCATTGAAACAGTTGGTAAATGATTTTATGGATAGACCATATTAATACATACACCATTTCTTAAATGAATGTGGTTATTCATTATTATGGCATACAAACAACTAGGAGAGTTAGTTGTTGTTAAGACAAAAAGTGGCCAAATTTTATTGGTAAAATTTCTGAAATGAGTAGAGTAACTTATATACTTGTAGCTGGTAGACTGGACCATGTTGAGGACTTAAGATCTCATTACAAATGTAGTGAATCACCTTTGGGGAGCTATAAATAAATGTGTTAATTCACATTTCAGAACTCTCTGTGAAAAAGGGATCCATCAGGATCAGGAAGCAGGGAAACCAGCAAGAAGATATTGGACACTATCAGATCATTCAATTCAGAAAATGGGCGATATTTTAGCATTCATTTAACTTGTCTGTAGTTGACTTCTGCCTTTCTGTCTTCAAAACCCTTATCTAAGTGACTTTGGATATTAGATTTGTTCACTCAAGTCTTAGTCTCATTTCCTGAGAGTAGAGCCTCAGTTTACCAGCTAAAACCCCAAGCTCTCTCCAAGATGATCTATTTTGGAAACAGCTAGTCTTTTGGGTGGCAGATGTAATTTTTAGTTCATAAATCTAGCCAAGGTCCTTACCTTTTGACAGTTAACAGGTCTCAGCTCTGAATCTAACGTTGTGATTGACAAGCATATCTTAAAACAAAGCAGAAAGCTAGGTTTCAATATATTATTTATTTTATTTACTGCACCATGACTGCCTTGCAGTGAGTCAAGGGTCTGGGAGCTAGAGCTTGGTGATAAATTACACAGATTTTTTTTTAACATCCAATATTTCCCACAGATTTCTTTGGGACATTTAGTTGTAAATTCAACACTGTTGCTTATTTGCTTCATAGAGATCATAGTAAGCAGATTTCATAGGGGTAGGTTATAATTCACAGAATCCAACTGGTTATTTTAATAAAAACAATTATTGAAATGATAGAGAATCAACAGTAAATGGAAGAACAAAATTGGGAAATGGGCAGAAACCAGGAGGCCAACAGAGGCTAATGATATATTTCTGTCATTGAGTCACTGCCCTCATCCAAGCACAGCACAGACTACCTCTCATGCAGGCATTTCTAAACCGCTCTGGGGAAGCTCTTCCTTTGAGCTTCCGAGGAGGGAAACAAAGCACCATCTCCACCAATAATGCATTTATTTGGGGGGTCTACTTAGTTTGAACAGGTTTGGCATTGAATAATTCTAAGTCAAAGAAAACAAAAAAGGAAAAGAAAAATATTCACAATAAATACCGTTGTATTCTAGTACCTTAAACAACATGCTTGCTTTTAGTTGACAACTGATAATCTTCTTCTGTCTCTCATGTTCTCTTTCTTTTTTACTTGTCTGTCTGTCTGTCTGTCTGTCTGTCTGTCTGTCTGTCTGTCTGTCTATGTTGCCCAGGATAACCTTGAAGTCACTTGTGAGGAATTAAAGGTATGTACTGTCATGCCTGACCTCTAATTGTGTTTCTTGAAGTAATGAATGAATTTTTCAATGAGTTCAATGCTAACTGCTATGTGGGGTTATGTCTCTAAAACATGTCCAAAAAGCACAAATCTGAGTAAAATTGATTTAACACATATACTAGCCAAACCAGCTACATTTTAAATCAAGTTTAAAAGTTTGTAATGTTTGCTATTAAATATTTCTCCAGAAAGATTTTTATATTTTATTTTCATCTTTCTCTCTTAAATGCTGTGAGTGTGATTGAGTATTCCCAAGATTTCTGGGTGTTTTGGGAACACTCAAATGTACAAATAATCTTGAGACTTTCTGTAGTGATGGGAGATCTTTACATCTCCATGACTCAGAAGGCTGCTGTATACAAGAACTCACAGTTAGTAGCTGGAAGTGAGGATGTAATATAGACCCTGCACGCTCTAACCCGGCATGTCTCAGAACACAAAACACATATTAAAGAGTAAAAGTTTTTAAATCCATTAAAAGTATCCATGAGAATTTAAAGTGCTATTCAAATCAAGAGAGCCACATATTTAAAAGCATGCTTAAATGGACCACTAACTAATACACTTTAAAAATTTAATTATATCCTATTTATGTTAACTTGGGTAGGTTGTTATGTATTTGTGTGTGTGTGTGTGTGTGTGTGTGTGTGTGTGCATGTGCAAAAGAGGACATCAGACAACTTCACTTTTATTTATTTACATGAGTGCATGTATGTCCATGCATGTTCAGATATGTGTGTATGTATGAGTGTATGTGCACATGGAGGCTATAGGACAACTTTGGGTATCATGCTTAGAAACAGCTGTATACTTCCTTCATGACAGTCTCTTCATTGTTCTGGATTTTAACCTTTAGGTTAGGCTATCAAGCTGACAAACCAAGGGCTCCTCCTATGTCTACCTCTTTAGTGATCAATTACAAGCTTGCATCACCATGGCAGGCATTTCTGTAAAGAGTCTGGGAGATGGAACATGCAAACTCATGATTGTGACACAAGCACAGAGCTGTACTTTAGCCCTTGCTTGGATTACTTTTCCTTCTTTTCAAGTACTATCTTTAGCTTTCTAGAAAAGTGTGTGTGTGTGTGTGTGTGTGTGTGTGTGTGTGTGTGTGTTTGTATTAAGAGAATGAGATGTATAAAAAAGAGAATGAGATATTCTATTGAATTTACTACTGCAATTTCATAGTTTAGGTAGCTCAGTGATACTTATTGAAAACTAAGGATATTCCAAGAATCTAGGTAAGCCTATTCAGCTAAATTAAATTATTTATTTTTTGTGTATCTATTTCCATGACACATTGTCCAGTCTAAATGGGTGCCTGAGGGCAAATTGAAAACCATTTGATGTATGCAAGTCAAAGATAGAATAGTATTAAGTTTAATGAAATGAGGGGTTAACAATAATAACTGTCAGACAGCTTGAAATTCCTTTATGGGTATAAAAAGAATCTTGTTTTACACAATCATATGAAAATGAGAAACTTCTGTTTGATAAAATGTGGCATAAATAATGGTCCTAATTGTAGTATATCTCCATTAGTGAGTCCAGGGTGAAATAATGCCGTAGACTGCTTTTTAATTTTTTACTCCCTCTAAATTCTTCCTCACTTTATTACTTGCATCTCTCTTTGTAATGCAAATTCACATTCTGTAGTTTATTGTAAAAGCAAAAGACTTACAAATATAAAATAATACTCTAATATCTGTATGTGTGTTTTTTCCATGTACAGAGTTTACTCTTTATCCACATGGTCACGGTCATGAATTCTTCTCATTGAGGGCTGAGTGAAGTGATAATTATATCCAAGATCTCCCTTTTCCCCTACAGATCCATGCTTTTACAAGTTCATCATTTCAGGAATATTATTGTTATTAGAATATATGCCTGAGAAAGGCCTTTATTATAACTCAACTTTATGTTTTTTATACAGTCACGAGGTAGACAGTCTGATGATGGAATCTATTGTCCACACAGTCTCATAATTTAATAGTAAATGACACTTATAAGAAATCTGTAGTTCTTTCAAAATTGAATGTAACTTTATATAATTTAAGTACTCCTAGATTTTTAGACTGAAGCTAATAATTTTTCTCAGAAGACAATAAGTAAGGAAAGTCTGGTTGATAGAAGGTATCATCCTGAATCTGAAGTTTGGATAATAGAAAATAAATAATTTAAAATTTTACTAAGAAATATAATACAAGTCAATAATTAAAGTACATTTGCATAGCTAAGCTATTTTGTATCCATTTATGATGGAAATCTGTCAGTCTGACCGTCAGCCTTTTTTTCACTCACTTATTTTTCTCTTCTATCAATTTCTCTTTATTAAATGTTATATAAATTGAAATATGACAAATGAATTTCTCACAGAAGAATAAGTCTTTTGAGAGACCATGGGCCTTTCAACAATATCTATCTAGAGTGATTAATTAGATCAATTGAAATGTCTATAAGCTTAATTTGCTAGGCTACAATTTGACAACGCTGCACACAGGAAATATATTTGAGTGGAACAAAAGTTTCTCTCAGACAATCTTTAATTTAAAGTAAGTCTGGTAGTCACTGATAATTTTGGCCAGATTCTAGGCACTATATGGCTATATAAGGAAATCCATCATGATCGAGTAGACCAAGTGAGTAGTCCTTCCTAGTAAGTTGTAAGTTCAAATAATATTTACTTAGTGTTTTCATTGTGAATGGTGGGCATAATTGTGTGCTCCATCCATTTATGCTCTAGAGTGAATACATATGATGTGTTCAATCAGTCTGTGATGGAGTGGCAGGCTGTTATAATGTCAGGATTGGAAAGCTAAGGAATGTGCCAAATCTTATCCACAACCTGCTTATAGAAAGAAAGCTTCAAAGAACCACAGCCATGCTTACTTGTTTGCTCTCTGTGTGTTGTCTATAGCTCCTTTCATCCCCTACAGAATTGAGTTGAACAAAAACACTATGCCAGCAAAATTGAAACCTGAGCGTTTT
>JADRCD010236850.1:0-27897 GCA_019843815.1 Montemys delectorum
CACATGACATTCAACATGCAGTTGATTGATTTTGTCACAGATTACCTTAAGTTGAGTTCCATGAAGAGCAGGAGAATGTCTACATATGTCTAAGTCATGGGACTTTCTAGAAAGTCCATCATTCATAGGTCATACCTAGCAATGCCATTTTCCCCTCCAAGGACAGGTAGCACACATGGATCCACTACTTCCCACAGCTAGTCCAACAGAAGAGGACTCAGCAGCTAGAAATCAATGGCTCTTCCCACCCCAGTAATCCATACCCTTGTTTAAGCCACTGACCTAGTTCCACAAGGCCACTACTGCAGCTTCCCTGACTTTTCTCACATCCACCCTGCCCCCTTTCAGGTCTTTTCAATTCCTGTAAATGCTTGATCATTTTTGAAATTCAAGTCAAAGCATCTTACTTAGTTGAGCATACCTAACCACTAAATTTTCTACTATAACTACCCTGCTAAGAGTAAGAGCTTGGGTAGGCTCTAAGGCTCTTTGTGTATTTATGCCACTACTCAGCAACTTCACCACACCATATTGCTTGTTGAAGTACTTTAAATCTACCTCTTGTTTCTGCTCCTTACCTCAGGGTGCAACCTTAATGTGGGCAGGGATTATACTGGTGTCACAGCTCCCCAAATCCCATTATGAATGGATGTGAGCTTAGGAGCTATACAAGAGCTTTTACTGACTGAATTGGAGTTTAGGGAAACCCTTTGGACTCCTCACAATCTCAACGATTTGACACAGGAGAGGAGTGGTCACAGTTGCAAAACTCTCCAATGCCTTCCTTCTATCTGTTCGTTGTACAGTCACACAACAAACTGAAATATTCCACATCCTTTCTTTTGGTTGAAATTATCTCAGCTCCTTGTGTTAACTCTGATTGTATAAAGTCTGGTCAGAATCTGTGGCTACCATTTATAAATGCCTTTGATTTTTAGACTTAGGGAAATGAATTAATTATCATGTAATACATACAGATGAGTAGCCAATTTTTATTTTTTCAAAAACATGGACTCCATGGTTGGGGGAGGGGCATTAGCTGAGTACAAGTTATTGATCTTCAAGCCTTTTTTATGCAGGATGAGGACTTAGAGGCTCTGGAAGATTGACTTTCTCAAGGTCACACTGTTACTCAGTGGGAGAACAGAGATGGGACCCCAGCCTTTGATTCCCAGCTCTGTATTGGTGTGATCAAAGACACAGTTGGCTGGCTGCGGAGGAGCCATATACATGCTGTATGTAACATTTGCATAACATATTACACTAAAGACAGGATCCCAACTGAGATTCTCAGCAAGAAAATAACAATTATTTAATCAGGGCTCTATTTATACGGTTATTGTGAAGGTTAGGATAAGATTCACTGGCTTGATTAAGGGTGCAGCTTACACATGAAAGTGTTTACTGAGCTGAACTCCCTGGAGTGAGATTCAAACTAACTTGTGACATCCACAGCACATTTTCATGTTCTGAAAGCCATGAATATTTTTACAGAGACCCAAATCTTTTGCCTAAAACAAACAAATGGTTATCCTTGAGGGTAAGCTATAAACAGAATTCAACCAAGACAGAGTCCTTCTCCTATGTTGCTAGTGGCATCTCATCTTGAATTTGTGTCTTTAAGCCTAATGAATATAAATACACTAGAGATGCAAGTGAAACCCATCTGTGTAATCAGAGCACTGTTACCCTACACAGCAGTGTGTTTGAGGCTTAGAATAATCCTGCAGGGAAGCAAAAGCACGTAGAGTCTCTGTGTTATGCCTTTGGAAGCTAGAAACTCTCAGGGATGCAAAGACTTGTTCAAGGTCTCCCACCTTGTTAATGAAGGAAAATGCAAAAGTCAGTGTGGGGACAGGGGAGGTTTCCTTGTTAACATCATTTCTGCCTATGGAATGTAGCACTTCTTTGAGGAGACTTAAGTTAGGAGCTATCTCTTGAGTCTAGGAAACAGTATTCACTTTTACACAGCAGAAAGTGAAGTGGGCTTTAGGGTTCCCTCTCTGTATGCTGGATGGGAACTGAATAGAATCAACTCTACTTTTCCCTGGCTTTGGGCCAGTCATTCCCAACCCAGTTGGCTTTCAGCTTTTGTATGGATAAAACAAAGCAAGGGGAGCCATACTCACTTTGTGGTATTTGTAGGATGGCCAAATGAGAAAGCACTCAGATAGCTTAACTCTCTTCTGGCCTTTGTAGGTTCATTTTTTTTTCTACTGAACAGATGAGCTGAGGAGTTTCTGTGCCCTAATTCTGGTGTAGGTGGAAGCACATTCTCTTTCCTGAACGCTGCATACACCTCAGCGATACAAGATTTAGAAGTCCCTAGCAAGAATGCCATTGTTTTAATGGATTACAAGACAAAGCATTATCAGCAGTGCAAGAGGCAAGTGGGAGACAGTCCCTATACCCTCAAATCACCCAATCTATCTCTTAGCTAAGTGATAGCAGGTCCCTGTCTCCATCCTTTCCCAGCTAGCATGGTGCTATGACACAGGTTGACCAAGCCCCTTCCAGTCTCATCTCATCCATCTTGATCAGTCTCTCCCAGGTCTGTAGATCTCCTCTGCCCTATGCAGGTAACCTAATATTGGGCTCAGGTCAGGGGCTTGCTGGAGCTGAGTCAACTGACTTCCAGTTCTCTTCCTTCCCTCTCCCTCTGGAGAATAGAAGTTCCTTCAAGCAGACAAGCAATTTCCAGTGTGTTCTCCACATGGAGCTCAGTGGGCACAACACACACTGCTGCTGTAAGGGGAGCAGGCAGCTCCCATAATAGACCTTATTTAAGCTGATTACCACAGGAGATAATGGCTACACAGGACCCGGAATTGCTACCTTCTTTAGACTTCTGAAGGCAAAGAGGGAAGTTTCATTTTTATTTCCTTAAAAAAAAAAAAAATTTAAAGCAGCTCCTTTGAGCACAGCAGCACCTCCCCTGAGATTTTCATTTCAGATTAACCTATCAGGTATGCAGTTCAGCCCAAGCTTATTTCAGCCAGGTTTGGCTTGATATCCCTGCCTTTCCAAAGATCTTTCCCCCAAAGCCTGGTGTTCCCTGGTGCCTGCTTGCCCCTGGCTGGCACTGTGACCTTGAGGATAGCTCTATTGCCTCATCGGCTCATTCCAGTTCCCATCTTGATCCATCGTGGCTTCTTTTTCTCTCTCATTATTATTTTCCAGTCTGTTCCCACCCACTCTTCACTCTCCCCTCTCCTCCTGCCCTACCCTTTTCTCTCTCATTATCTTCCTGTCTTTTTCTGCCCGCATCTGTACATCCTTCTAGCCCATTTCCCATGCCTACTTCAGTGTCCCACTCAGCTCTAGCTGCAGCCCATCAGACCCAGTGGAAGCATGAGAAAGCTGTTAGGGTTGTAGGGAAGAGCTGTGATTTCTGTAGAACAAAGAAGGTTGGCAAAATCATACAGGTTAGTTGGAGTCCCGTAGTGCCCCGAAATCTAATTCTTGAAGGAAAATAGCTGCAAAGATGGAGGAAAGCTCATGGGAGGCTGCTTGAGGTAGGCAGGTCTACAGGGACAAAGCCAGGATTCAAAGATGACAGCTGAATCCAAGGAGCCAAAAAAGCAAAATGGAGATATTGGCCGCCACTGCCTGACTCTGGGGCAATAAGGAGGGAAAACTCATCCGTCACAGACAGACCTGTTCTACAGCCAGTTCTGCTGTGTAGATACAAAGGCACCAAGGAGAAAGTGAAATGTCAATCAATCTCTTAAAGGGGCCACTGGCTGCCTCTAAAATTCTGGTAAGTGGCAGAGGAAGGCAGGTGATGACCACTTCTCTGTGGGTTCTTTAGGCTGTGAATGGAGACAGTGTCTCGATAAACACATTACACCTCATGGGGCGTAGGAGAAATTCAATTAGGTTTGAATGAGAAAGGTAACTTGAATATCAATTAATTGTCTAATTGAAGATAATGGAGACCTGGGGCATCCTGCCAGGTTGATTCTCACACCCAAATCCAGAGATTTTCCCAGGGATTAAAGACGCAATTTAATTACACCTTCCTATTAGATTAGATGCTGATTGCATTAGGAGATCTGAGTTAATTACATAGTTAATTACACAGCCAATAACTCCTCTTCTCTAATAGTGTGCTGACTGTGGGCTGGTGCCACAAATGTGCTTGGTTTCCCTAAATGGGAGCACTGGGAGCACAAGGTGTAAGAAGAGCCTTGAGCAAGGGGACTTGCGAATACTAATAGGGAATTACTCTCATTGTCCCTTGTTCTTGATGAACAATAAATTATCCTAATAACATTTGCTATTGTATCCATTCATTATCTAAGGGTAATTAGGAAAGAAGAGCTTCCTGAGGTCTCCCAGGAGACACATAAATGTTGCACCCATGTACTAGTCCTCTCTCAGGAAGCCTCCCTTATCCATCTGATGGGTATATTTGGGACTAGACTTGGCCCTGCCTATCATCTTCAACTGAGCACTAAACTGTAAGTTAAATTTTAGTTTTCTTGTCTGAGGGATGTGGAGGGCAGGTAAGTGGAATTGAGGAGGCCTGGAAACTTGTCCAATGATATGGAGCAGTACCTTAGGGGCTGGAGTTCAGTATCAGGGTTGTTGCTATATCCTGGGGGACCTCTCAACTCAAGCTGCATCTTTGTGGACCTTGCCTTAGTTATCTTCTCTTGCTACCATGAAAAACTAAATACTGAGTAACAAAACAGGACACAACAAAAATGCCAGAAATTTCTTTTGGATTCTGGAATCTGAAAGTCAGGGATTAAGACACTGGAAGCTTGGGCATCTGGAAAAGGCTATTTACTTTGCCATTCATGGAACATTTCTTCATTTTGGTTTCTCCCACGGTTGAAGAGACAGGAGCTCTAAAGACTTGGGATTTTGGGCACTGGCGTGTGTGCACTCACATACCTGTGCCTGCACATGTGTGTGTGTATATATGGTATGCTAGCTCAGAGGACAACTTGGGTGTTCAAGTACAAGCGTACAGGCCAGGGGGGCATGTCAAGTATCCTGCTTTATTACTCCTTCTTTCATTTCCTATCAATGAGATCTCTCACAGAGCCTAGAGCTAGGATGGTGGCCAGAAATTGATAATGGTCTTTCATGGCACTGGGCCTGTGCAGTGGCAGACAGATGCAGCCACACCTTGCTTTTTACGTGAGTGGTGAACAATTCTTATTCCTTTCCAGCAAGTGCTGTTATACATTGAACCCTATCTCTAATCTTTCTATGCAAATCTAAAAAATAAAACACACTAATCCTATTCACAAGGGCTGCAGCCTCACCATCCAACCCCTTCCCAAAGGCTTTGCCTCCTGATAGCATGGTGATAGATTTCAACACAAGGGTTCAGGCAGGACTCGTGTTTAACTTCTAACAGCTTCAACTCAAGATTGATTGGTTCTAGTTTTAGATATAGATTGAAATGAAGTTCAGCTCCCCCAGCTGACTGTCAGAATTACCAGGGCTGAAACCCTTGTAGGTACCAAGACTTCCTACACCTATTATGCTGTGCTACCCACAGACATAAGGAAAACATATGTGGAAGAAGCGATCTCTATGCCTGCTGAGCTACCTTCCTTCACATAGTTACAGATGGCAGCATCCCTAGTGAGAATGATACTATTTTGTCTGACCTACCCTGGTCAACATCTGCTGGAGAATGTTCTCTGTGAGGAACCAGTGACCATGCTGATTGCAGGGAAAGGAGAAAACAAGCCTGGAGTTTTTGCCATCCTGGGTCAGGTGTCTTGGAGGCAATCAAGTGTCAGCAGCTAACACCAATACAGGTCTCACTAATATGAGGAAAATGAAACATATAAGAATTTAAGTGATAAATAAGAATCAAGCTTTATTTCCCAAAAGATCTCATTTCTCTCCAGTGCCCCAACCCAAAACATGCTCTTGATGTAATGACAAATATCTTTTTCATGGGATTCCCCACTCCTGGGCCTGACAGAGTTCCTGCACCATCAACAGGCATCCATCCCTCATTAGGAACTCTTCTCTGAAGGCTTTGTCCAGAGATCCCATACCCTGCCTTTCTAACAAAATTGTCTTATATTCCCTGTTCCAAAGTGTGATGCTTTGCTCACACACCTGGTTATCCTACGGTAAATGAGACTTCTGAGGACACTGGTCAAGCTTTGTTTTCTCTGTCAGTAAATTTTTGTGGGCTGAATTTTCTGTGTTGCCTTAGGTATTTGGAAACATAGACGTTCTGCCAGACAGGGGGTTTGACCCTCCTACATTTTTGTTTGTTTGTTTGTTTGTTTTTCACTGAGATTTGGATGATGCTACTCTGGCCATTTCCTATCACCTGCATGTGACTTCACATAGGTCTTTGCTGGTCACAAGACCTTCACAGCCCCACAGTCTTTGGACATCAATGATATATGTGGAAGCGATCTTTATACCTGCTGAGCCACCTTTCTTCACAGAGCTACAGATGTTTGCATCCCTAGTGAAAAAGAGAGTGGGTCTGACCCATCCTGGCTAGCATCTGCTAGGGAACCTTGGCAAGGGATTGTTGGAAGACAGAAATTTCCCCTTTCCCCATCTAGGGCCTCTGCCCTCTCCAAAGCCCCACATAGCTTTATAACATAAGGATGCTGTGTATTCCTTGCTACCAAGTCTTGTGTCTTCTTACCTTCCCTTGGGAGCCTGTCCATGGAGGAAACCATGATGCTGAGAATTGTATCTTTAACTATTTTCTTTAATTCCCCTTTAAGGAAAGGATCTTGTTTTCCATTTCAGAGAGTCTAGTTGGCTCAATTAAGATTCAGAATTCATGGTTAGCAAAAACTAGAAGTGTTCCACACACTATTTGCTTTGAATAAAGTCTCCTTCAAAGGCCTTGATGTACTAGCTTTCAACTGGAGGTGGCAACTACCCCTGGGGTTATAAATAGTTGGGGGTTTATTGGTTGTCACATGGGCTTCCTGAGTTACTGTCATCAAATGAGGTGACTGCAGGAACATTAAATATTTTGCAGTGCAAGGGGTAGTACTGACTTATGATTTGTCTCATCCAAAGGAACAGTGAGCACCTTGTTTTAAATCAGAGCGAGGGAAGTATCAGATACCAACCACAGAACTTTGAAGCAAACATGGGGGTGGGCAGGTCCTTGTTCTAAGGACATGGAACCAGATGAGAAGTAGCTATTTACCCAATATAGTCTGAAACCTGCTTCATTGCCCTTCCTGACCTCCTCTAGGCCTGCCTTCCTCACCACCAAGGGTCCTGAACAACAGCAGGGTAGCATATTTACTGGCCATAAAACCTCTTAGAGAACACACCATAGGGACAAAAAAACCCAAGGAGTTTGTGTTCATTTCCAGCCAGCTCTCTTGGTGACCCAAGTGGGTCTTCCACTAGGAGGGCAGCCTCATATTAGAGTGGTGGGATGACTGAGGCTATGGCTGGGCTAAGCTCAAGGATTCCATCTTTGATCCCTTGAGGAGTTTGGATGTCTCACTTAACCAAATTGGCCAGTCAGCAGCTGTGAGCTGACTTCTTCCTGGGGAGTCCTCAGTCATTGGGGTGGGGATCCAGTGGAGAGGTTTGTATCTGAGGGAAGGCAGAGGAAGCTACTTTCACTTGGCATCTCAAGGATGCTTCCAAAACTGAGGTAAAACAGTTGTGCAAGGGACAAGCAGCTGGCCTGCTCCTGTCTTCTTGGATCCTGTCCAGATGGTGAGGGGTGGGCATCAAGTCCTCTCCTCTACAGGTGAACATTCAAGAGCGACTGACAAGATAATAGAAGAGAACATAAACTGCTTAGAGTCTTTGGTTTCCAGCAATTGAAACTCAGCAGGCATGAATGGAATTCATTCACAGAATAACCTATTTGTCAGCAATGAGATGAGAAGCAAAGTCAGAGAGCAGTCTGGAGAAATGTGGGGTAGCAGAGAGACACAGGAACAAAAGAGTCACAAATACAGACATCTACTGTCACAGTTGTCTAGAGGCATCCAGGGTGCCAGGCTCCTTTGGACAATGGATGTCATGGCTACATTAACATTCCATGTCCCAGAGAGCCTTTCTGCTATGCCACTTCCCAGGAATCCTCTCCTGTCCTTTCTTTGTGAAGGAGTTTATGAGACAGTCCTCGGTAGGTTCATATGACCAGCCAAACATGAATCCAGTGCCACACCTTATTTCAAGGAAGTCTAGGAATATGTCTGGTTTTCTTAGTTTGTGTAGTAGAGGGCACATCCTGTGTCTATGTGGTAATATGTTATGTGTTCATCCTTTTTCTTTATTTCTTCTGTCTGTCTCTGTCTCTGTCTCTGTCTCTGTTTCTGTCTCTGTTTCTGTCTCTCTGTCTCTCCCTGTCTCTCTGTTTCTGTCTCTCTCTCTCTCTCTCCTCTCTCTCTCTCTCTCTCTGGTGTGCATATAGGAGCATGTGCATCCAGAGACCAATGGTTAACAACAGTCATCTTCTTCAGTTTTTGACGAAGAGTTGTTCATTGAGCCTGGAACACATCAGTTTGGCTATGCTGACTCAACAATGAACTCTAGGGTTCCACCTGCTTCATCATTCCAGCACTGGAGTTACAGACAGATGACACCATGACTGGTGCTGGAGATCTTGAGTTCAGGGCCCCGTCCATGCATAGCAGGCACTGTATTGACTGAGTCATTTTCTCAGCTTCTAGCCTTGGATGTTTTGATACTTCTACCATAATCTCATCGGCGATGGAATGATAGGTATTCTTTTGCTGTAGTAGAATTTGTAAGACTAGGTAATTTATAAAGAAAAAAGGTTAGTTCATTCATCAGTTCTACTACCTGGGAAGCCCATGACTGGGCAAGGCACATCTGCTCTGCTAAGGCCTCATTCTGCTGTAAGCCTTACTAGGAAACTGAAAGACAAGCAGATAGGTACACATGGGCCAAATTCCCACAGTAGCTAGTCTATCTATGCCTAAGAGAAGGCCCTATTCACGACCTGAAGACTACCTCATCACACACACACATACTGCATCATCACACACACACACACACACACACACACACACACACACACACATATCTCTTCAGGATACCTTACTCCCCAGCACTGCCTCACAGAGGATCTACTTTCTAACACCAGTTTGGGTGGGAGACACACTCAGATCACAGCATATATGAGAGGAAATGTTTTGAACATAGGGAAGGTAATCGATGCCAGGATTCCAAGAAACACATCACAATGCAAGCAAATTTCTGCTACAACGAGTGCAATGCTGTCCTATTGATAAGTATACAAAAATAGATTTGGAAGATGAGGGCAATCAAACTCTTGTCCCTGAAGCTGAGATAATTAAGAAGGTGAGATTTTCTTATCCCACTCTGCAGGATCAAAGATTTAACAAGATAAAGTCACTTTGCTGCCAAGATATTGTCATTTAGAGGTCAGTTGAAACTAGATGGGGTGGTGGTGGCGCACACCTTTAATCCCAGCACTTGGGAGGCAGAGGCAGGCAGATTTCTCAGTTCAAGGCCACCCTGGTCTACAGAGTAAGTTCCGGACAGCCAGGGCTATACAGAGAAGCCTTGTCTCAAAAACAAAAAACAAAAAACAAAAAACAAAACAAAACAAAAAAAAAAAACACTAGAGTTTACTCCAACCCTGACACCTACCACATGCTAAGCTTCCTTTTGTCTAGCAGCCTTGTGTAGATAGACTGTGTTCAGGTCTTCCTGGAAACCAGAAGCATTCCTGAAAAAGCCATCTTAAAAGCCCCAGGAACACACTTGTTCTCTGACTTATATCTGTTTAATCCAAGGCTATCCCAACCCATTTTCCTATGAAGAAACATGAGTGGGACAGCTGAGGTGGTGTTAGTCTAGAATGGGGACAGAATGGGTACCTAAATAGACAAAGGTAGTGCACAGGAATGTAGTGAACTATATTGTTATTTCCAATTCTCCACCATGCCCTGTGCTCCATCTTTTCTAGGTCTCCACTTACTTTATTTTGCCTCTACCTTAACTGTGAGAACATGGTGGAAGAAACCATAGTTCAAACAGCCCTTAGCTCCTTTGCAGTTATATAGATGCAAATAAGCAATAGGTGTCTTTAGTCACGGTTTGCAATGCATCAGTAATAGAACACAATAAGCCTAGGTTTTTCAATATTTGACTTGACCCTCAGAATTCAGCAACATAGAAATCATCTCCTTCCTAAGATACGAATATACATTCACACATGCAGCATACACATTCATACAAAGGACAGCCAGGGGGGGTTGCTTGCCTTTTGCATTTTCTGCTCTTCTACTCTTGGTGCACATCATTTAACCTCTCAGAATCCTTCCACACGTGGCTGCATAGCTTTCTCTCCCTATCTTCAAAGCCTCTTTGAGTCTCTCTTCTTCATATGGCCAGGGTCCAAAGCCTGTTAACTGTTAATTCTTCTGATGTGTTAAGACAATACTCAATAATTTGATTACAGAATCTGGATTGATACTAGGGAAAAAAATCCCATTGAGGTCCCCGATTGTTGGACTTTCCAGAGTTTTCTAGAAAGAAGAGCCCTGGGGAATTAACATGGGCATGCCATAGAATGTCAGAAATAAATGGCTAGTATAGGAGAAGAAAGTTAGATATGTATCAAGAGAAGAATGAGAAACTGAGACAGACAAACAGAAGTCAGCTTCCTGCATGTGACCATTAGGTAGAAACAAAGGAAAAATGTGGGTGACATCTCTGAAGCACATATACTCAGGAGCAGAGATGGAGAAAGGAGTTGGGTTGGTGATTTTGATGTCACATGGTGCTCATCTACAGCCAACATCCCTGTGAATTATGAGATTGGAAAGATTCCAGTACACACAGTGCAGGCCCGACATTACGCCAAACATCTCTAGCTAAGACAGGCTGACCTGGAACTGATCTGGGATCAGAAAGGCTCTTGACCAGTGAAAATCTCCCTTTTTTCAGTTCACACATCTACAGCCATGTTGAACCTTAGCATTGCATCTCCACAAACAGTTTACTCCTCCTGTATCTCCTACATGTTTATAAGGCACTGCATCTCTTGCTAATGACTTCGACTTGGTTGATGTGGGAGATGGGACCATTAAGGGTACCACAGACTATCTTTGATCTCACTGTACTCTTTTAGAGGAGCTGAGCTTGTCATCACCGTGACTGGGAGCCAACGTCTTGGATAACACAGATTCAGGGCTGGAGGCTCACAGAGGATGGAGCTGCGGTAGTGATCAGAGCTCCTTATGGCTGAGTCCACAGCAGAACTCTGGGAGCTCTGAAGCATGAAGGGAGCATAAAAAACATCCTCCCAGGAACCATTCTATCACCAAGAGACAATACATTGATCATGGATTCTGAGCAGCTGATTGCTCAATTCCGGATGCAGTGAATACCTTAATAGATTCTTTTTCTGCTGGGAAGACTGAGATCCTGGATTCTGAATGCTGACCACAAAGAAAAGGCAAGCGATATATTCCTGCTAGGAGAAGAGACTACAGAGCAAGCCCAGGCTGGCCTGGGACTGTTTGGGATCAGAATGATCCGTGATGAGAGCACACCCTCTCCTTCATGCTGGCATCTGTTAACCACACAGGTAACCTTCAACCTTAGTATTGTATTGCTGTACAATATTTATTTCTCCTGAATCCTCTGTGTGTTCATGAGATTGTATCCCCTTTTTAATGAGTCTGAGTTGATGTGAGAAATAGCACAGATGAGGGCGAAGAAAGCAGAAAGGAACATTAGGGAGGACCAGGGATGAATCCCCAACTGTTGTTTCCTTTTCTCTTTAGGGATAAAGCTCTTCATGTAACTCACAGGTTCTAAGCTCTTCATGTAACTCACAGGAAGAGAAATCCAAGCCTTATATTTGTGACATCGTTCTGTGCTCAGAGCAAGAAAGTGCTGGTAGAGGCATAGCAGAGTGATGGGGAGGATGGGGCTTTTCCAGAAGCTCATGGGAATAGTAACTTCTGATTTAGTAGCCAGTAGCTGTAAGGAATAGAGAGAAAAGTTGACTCGTCCAGTGCTGAGCAGGAGTGGGAATAGATCCAGGCCTGACTTTAGGTTCATGTACTTTCACTTGGCCTAAATTAAATATTTGAAACTGTTAGCCCTATATACTCATGCATTTTAAAAAAAAAAAAAAAGCATTTGTTTAGAAATGTTCGTCTGAACACTCCATAACTTACTAGCTCTGTCACCTTGGGAGGACATACATAATCTTTCTTTACCCCACTGTCCATGGGATAGTGCATGGAGTGCTTAATACGGGACTGTCTGTTGTTAAACTAATTGTCTCAATTATACAAAAAGCATTCTGACTGTTTTATGTAAATCACTGTGTTTAATACTACCTCCAAACTCCCATGCATTCAAATTTTAGTTCTTAGCGTGGTGCTATTGGGGGGATGGTAGAAACTTCAAGAGCTGGAGCCTGTTATTTAGGGTGTACCCCTTAGGGAGATTGTGGGACCCTAGACTCCTCCTTTTTCTTTCTCTCTTGCCTCTGGCCATGCTGTGACTGACTTTGCTCCACTGTGATGAATTCTTCTTACTATAGGCCTCTACACAGTGAGGCCAACCAACTACCAACAGAAACTTTCAAAACTTGCTTTTCCTCAGCTGGTCATCCAGGTTTCTAATGCCAAAGGAAATTCCTGACTGACTCCTCACAGGAGCCCTTTGAAGGAACCATCATCTTTATTTTAACAAAATGAGAAAAAAATCTACCTGTTCTTGTTTCAAATATCCATTGAGCAGATTTTTGCTAGAACAATAAACCTGAGTTCCTGGGACAAAAAATATTTGTGTTGGCTCACAGCCTTGTAGGTTACATCCATGTTCCATTGGTCTCATAGCTGTGGGCTTGTAGCAAGGTACTTTGGAGGGAGTGGTTGGGAGGGCAAATGTTTCCATGACAACCAGAAAGTAAAGAAAAGAAGACCAGAATCCCAATACCCCCTTTAAGATCATGCCTCTAAGATCTAAGGGTTTCTTGTTAGCCCAACTGCCTAAGAGAGTTAGCAATGCTTCCTAGTAGTGGCAAGCTAGAGACAAACATAGACCTTTGAGCGATGCTCCTGACCTGGATAGCAGAAGCTCTGTCATCACAATGAGAAAAGTTAGAATTAGAGAGAGCAAGGACAATCCCTAAGGCCCCCAAACACTATAATTAAGTTATCCAAAGCCCCCGTGCTTGGCCATACCTAACTCAATAGGCTTAGCTCTGAGCTATTATTTGTCAGGAAATAATTTGTACCATTGAAAGGGGAAAATCAAGCTGTGAGTGATGTGGCAGGTTGAAAAATTAGTATCTGGAGCTAAACCTGATAGAGCATAGCGTGGCACAATGGGTCAGTGCACACGTGTGTGTGTGTGTGTGTGTGTGTGTGTGTGTGTGTGTGTCAAGGCCAGAAAACTTAAGCATGTTTTCTAACCATGACATTCAGGACCATGGCCAGTGATGGTAGCCTCACTGTTCTAGATCTATTATGTGGTCATGCTGATTCCCATTCCCAAGGCAACATTTGTTCCTTACATAGCATTATTTTCTGCTGGATCCACATATAGCCTTTGTATTGTTCCCTTGAGGAGAAATGCCTTAGGGGTAATGAAAGCAGAATCTGGTAGAAATTTATCAAGAGCATATAGCAGGATTGGTGAATGAAGCAATGCCGGGACTTCTCAGCCATTCTCTAGTGCTCACAAGAAACTAGGAAGAAGACAGGAGTGTATTTGTTGCCAACATGAAGGCATTATTCAACAGTATTCACCTGACCCATGCTGATATCCTTGGATAGCATGGTTTTACTTTCAAGTACCTCCAGAGTACTGGATTAATGCTCCTGATGTCCACCTGCCACCTATCTGCTGTTTATTATGCAGGTGATGACACATTCAACCCACTGGCAAGATAAAAGAAGCAAGGCCTATCCCAGCTTTAATACAACAGAGTAGCACAGAATTTCAAATCCACATCTAGGCTAGCTGTGGCCCTAGTCCTTCAGCAATGAGGGGATTGGCTTCGCATGGTGTTCACCATTCCCTGTTAGAGGGGTGACAAACAGTAGCAACTGAACTACCATTGAATGTGACACTGTGGAATCTTGATTCAAAGTTCTTTTGAAAGAACTTTGACATTCTTTCCACGCTTCTAGGATCACTTCATCTCAGGATTAGGAACATGGGTTCAGTCTGAATCTAGTTTTTGCTACTTGGTACCTAATAATTTGCTCAAGTTTCTACCAAGATTTAAACCTGCCTTAGTGTGGAGTGAGCCTGAAATATGTAAACTTCTTAGCAGTATACACGGAAACTGTTCAAGCATTCCTGTCAACAAAGAGTATAAAGAGAAAGTAGTGTTGAACACAATTGTGTACACACATTGGACATTTACAGTACCCTGTTGTGAATGAGTATTCCTAAAAAGAGCTTGTGTTTGAAAGACTGATGATTAACACTTCAGTAATGTGGAGAGATTGGAATGTTATAGGGCCAGAAACTAATTATCTTGGGCTAGCTTTAGCCCCTAGAACAACCACACCCAGTCCACCTGTGCCATAGCTAACATCCTGTGACTAATAGAAAATAACTTTTTGAAATCTATTAACTTAGCCTTTTACCAGATTTCACCAACCTTTAAGCTAATAATCAGATAACATCTGCAGCTTTTAGAAGACCTTCTCTCATCTTGCTGCAACCACTTCTCTGGTGTACCCACTAATGTATTTTAAACTTGCCTTGATTTAGGACTCATTTCTGTTGTTGTTTTGTAAAACTATAATATGTCATGAAACTGCCTCCACCTTGAAAGATGGGATTTTGGGTAACTTAAATCTCTGTTACTATATCATGGTCACTCAAGGTGGCTCCAGAATAAACTATCCTTTATTCTTGTTAAGATGAGAGCTGTTTCTGTATATGTATTAAGACTATGCTGTGCAGACTATACACTATATGTGTGGTTTTTTTTTCATAATCTTTTGTGGGTTAGTCATCCCATCCATCAGATATAGCCACAAGAGGAGACACACGAGAGGCATGAAAAAAAAAAAAACAGCTTATTACTTACAGGGCTTAGAGATAGACTCACTACATACTAAAAGGAGGAACACATGGGGAAACCCCAATGAAGTTGCTCAACCAGGTAAGGAGCTGAAAGAGAGCTTTAGGAAAGTGTCTTCCTTTAGATGCAGGCTAGAGCACACAAGCCAAGGTATATGAGAATTTTGCTCATGTGTTTGAAAGTCACTCAGTTACAGCCAAGAGAGGGTAAGGATGGAGTCTTGAGCCCCATCATACTGAAATGTCTGATCACTACCTGGTATAGTGTTTATACATGGGTATGAAGATTTGATACAGCAGGAGAATATAAAGTCATAAAATTTACAGTACAACACTATTCTAAATATTTTACATGTTTAAACATATTTAATCTTAAGCCTTTATATAATAATAATAATAATAATAATAATAATAATAATAATAATAATAATAAACTTTAGAAATAGACTACCTTTATCCTTTCATTTTATAAGATTTCTCCTCCTACCAATAATAATGATGATGATCAAAGATGGACTCTTTTTTTCCATGTGATTTGGCTTCACTCCACAATGTGATCAACATGATGTGCTATTTCTGAGCCAACTATACATCCTGTCCTTAGGAACTGTGCCATTGCAGTGTAAACAAGCTTGGGCCATCTGGAAGAAGCCTGGGGCTAAGTTATTTCCACTTGATACCTCAACAAGTCCTTGGCCACTTACCACCAAAACATGGAAGAAGTTCATATAAAATCAGCCATGCTACCATCTCAAGCCTAGATTAAGATTAGACCTAGCAAGCTCACCCATAGAGTCACAGAAAATAACAAATACAATTGAAGTTATGCAGTTTTGAAACAATTGGCATGCATCCATCACTAAATAATATAGTAACATGATAAAATTATATACAAGGAGTAACTAGACAGTTAACAGAACACATAGCTGGTATTGTTTAGAACTATTGCACACACTCAGGTTGCTTAAATTTTAACTACTCCCTTAAATAACTATTATGATTCTAAGAATTACCAGTCTCCTCTTCTACAAGTGAGTGGGGCCATGTAGGGAAAGTTCTGTTCTTGTACCCGCAGACTGACAGCTCATTTATTTGGAGAGTCTGGACTTTCTGGTGACAACAAAGAAACATTAAAGCCCAGTAGCTCGACAAAGAAAATTCTTATTTCTGTTCTACATCACTTGTTCTTGTGGATCAGAAAGCCATACCTCATGATCACTAAGAAAGAAGACAACTGGGCTGGAGAGATGGCTCAGCTGTTAAGAGTGCACTTACAAAGGCTACAAGTTCCCACATAGGGTAAGTCTTCATTGCCAATAAATTCATCTCCAGGGCATTTAACACCCTCTTCCAGCCTCTAAAGGCACCTGTATTCAAATACACAATCTACATGTATACACATATTATCATAATTAAAAATTAGTTAAAATATTAAGAGAAGGGAGATATGGGGGAAGGATTGTGGGAGTAGCTAACTGCAAAGATGGTAGTGAGTGGGATGTAAAGTGAATGAGTTAAAAAACACTTAAAGAAGAGGAGGAAATAGAAAAGAGAGAGAAAAAGGAATAGAAAACACAGGATTGCAGGAAAAGAGGAGGAGGAGGAGGAGGAGGAGGAGGAGGAGGAGGAGGAGGAGGAGGAGGAGGAGGAGGAGGAGGAGGAAGAGGAGGAGGAGGAGGAGGAGGAGGAGGAGGAGGAGGAAGAGGAGGAAGAAGAAGGGGAGAAAGAAGAAGAAAACATTGTACAGCTACACAGAAGCAATCTGGGAATATTTGTCTATGTCCTATTGGCCAGAAACTAAACTCCAAGGGAACCTAGGAAATATTGTTTTTCTGCTTGTACATCCAAAAAAAGGGGGGCATAGTAAATCAATGTTATTAACCCTGCAAAATGCCCTGGATGTAAGCATGTATGAACCTTGTGGGTGCACAGAACCTCTGCCGGTCCCCTGTCTGGTTTCTGCCATCCCTAGGGTATCCAGTCCTTTGCCCAGCTGATGGCTGAGACCTTGATGTCTTACTTTTCTTCAGCATCCCCTTTCTTCAGCAGACTGCCTGGTAGTCTCACTTTGCTCAACACTCAGAGCATGAATCAGACTTAGAATAGTGTTTCAATGACCTTAATGAGTCCCCTGCATCAAAGCTTTACCCTGATTCTCAGATCATAGCTGTGTAGGACATTGATTTGAGAACAGAGGCCCTTGCCTCTTCCCAGTTTAAATACCTACACGGAACTATTTTTTTCTTTTATATTGTGTAAAATTTCAGAGAGCTTACAGCTCATTTGAGAGCCACCAGGCAATGTATTACTGTGTTAGTCTATCAAGTGACCTGCTCATCTTATCTGTGGGTGGAGAAAGTTAGAACTCAGACAAGAGGAGAAAGTTGCTCAAAGTTATATTGCTCATGGTGGGACTAGCTGGAGACCAGTCCTGGAAGGGCTGAATCTTTGGACAGGGGAGGGATGTTTAAAGAATCAGGCCTCTGCTAACTTCTACGAACTAGAATGCTACAAGTACTCTGTCAGTACAGGCAATTTAAAGCATTGCCTTGTTCTGGAGGCAATAAGATAGTTTATTCTGAGCCCAATACAAGTGAACAATAGTGGCCCATAAACACTAATTCAGGTTGCCCAGAATCACATGTTCTTTAGTGGAAGTAGTTACAGGATCTTTCCCAGGCACAAAATAACAGAAAACCATCCATCAATGAATTTACCGAATACATTCTAGTCATTCAGTCTGAAAGATCTTCAACACCCATGAGTCTTTTTTAGGCAGCATCGGTTCACATGAGCTCATGGGTACCTTGTGAGACATGGCTCCCTATGTGTTCAAGGTCCATTGAGCCTTCTTGCTCTCTATCCCCAGACCTCTCCATTCCGTCTCTTTCTCCCAGGCCGCCTCCTTTTTTTCTCTCTTTTCCAGACCTGTGAACATTATTTCCTTCCTGAAGTTGCTCTGACAGTGTGAGCTGATTGCTGCTGCCTAGAGGGAAGTATAAGTGTACAAGGGGACAGGCAGGTGGCAGTGGAGGCGGGGGAAGGGCTGCAACAGCTAGGGCTTCTCTCACCCAAGAAAATGAGGTATTCAACAGGAACAATGCAGAATAACTAGGAGGAGGAGGATGTGCCAGGCCTGTTTCCCAGGAGACCGTCTCACTCCTCTGCTCCCTGCACCTTCTCTATCCATCAGCCCCATCCATAGACACACAACTAGTACTTCCACCTCCAGAATCACTGTATGCCACTCACAGTCAGGGGCTAAGACCACACAGCTGGGATGTGGTATATGCTTTTCTTTCCTTCTCCCTCTGTGACCTGAGCCAAGGTCAACAATGGGCTACCCTCAACGGTGGTGGGGAGAAGAGGCACCAACACTGGTCACACCGATCCAGTTAAAGATCCTTTGCACTGGGAGAGCACTAAGCTAAAGTGAACATAAAATAAACATAAGATAGGCATTAAATCTAGAAGAATCAGAAGAAAAGAGGGACAAAAGGGGGCTGGTGGAGGCCAGCTGTCAGCCATCCTGCTTTAGTCATGAGGCACAAGAGAAAGAAGATATCTAGCTGGAGCTTCCTCAGATAGAAAAGTGTACTTGTAAATCTATTATCTCATTTCATAGGTGTGGAAACTGAGGTTTGGAAAGGGGGACTTGTCCAGTATCATACAGACAGTCCTTGCAGAAGCAAGTCTCAGACTTCAGACATTATACCCAAATCCAAGGTTCTCATCATCTCAACCATGTGGGTGCCCTGTCTAGGACCTGGTGCTGGGTTGGAGAGTACTTGAAGAGCAGTATCAAAAATGGTGGACAGGGTAAAGATAAAGAGGAAAATTATAGCTTTTGTCTTCACTCCCTGTTTTTGTATTTAAGAAATACCAGAGTTTTCCTTGGAGAGTGAAGAGACGAAGTGGAATCTGTAAGCCCTTAACTGTAGTCACTTTCATAGCTATAGCTAGTATCACTGAAGTTTCATCCAGAGCTAAGAGTGCTCACTGAATGGCAGAGAATGGCTGGAGGTAAGGATTGCTCTCTGTATACTCTTGCCAGGGCCAAAGGTACGTGCCAGCCTACTCTATTACTTAGCATCTGGAGAGTTCTTCTTAAATGCCAAATGCTTTGTTATCTTCTGACTGGCCACCAGCTTCAATGATCCCACGAGTGAGTCTGTTGCAGAGACTGGATAAACAAAGGTTCAGATTGAATGACAGAAATGCATCACCTCAAAGGTGAGCATGCTTTGCAACGTTAGTTCACCATCAGCGGTAGGCCATGCATGAGCAGTGGGTGCAGATGTCTTTGGCAATGTGTCGTAGAATGAGTGCATAGGGTTCAGTGAGATGATGATGATGATGGTGACCTGTCTCAGTGTGTGACTATGTGTGTTGATGGAGTATCTGGAGTGTGTGTGTATCTGTGTGTATGCGTGTATGTGTGTGGTGTACATGCTTTGTGTCTGTGACAACTGGAATAACAGTAGGAATTGGCTCAAGAGCAGCATTAAAGAAGGTTGAACAACCAGCTGAGCAACGACAAAGGGAAATGATGTTTTTCTTCCTCCCACAGTCCATTTCTGAGAGGAACTCCACAGATGCTCAAGTCCCTTATACAAAATCCTGCAGTGTTTACATGTAGCCAAAAGGCATCCTTCCATGTGCTTTAAATCATCTTTATTGCTAAAACTGCCTTACATTTATGCAATATAAATGATATATAAACATTATATTGTATTGTTTTATTTGAATTATTTTTATTGTTCTGTTGTTAATTTTTATGGAAATACTTGTGTTGTACATCTGATTGAATCTACAGATATAAGACCTGAGGCTACACAAGGCCAACTGTAGCTTACTGACTTTAATGATGTAATGATGTCATGTGCCCATTACAGGTCAACTGACTTGTGCTCCCATGATCCTCACTGTGGTACTCACATATTTCATTCTGGGAAGCACATCTGGGACAAAAAGCCACTGGGACAAAAAGAACTTGGGAAAACACATGGTACTTCCTCATATTTCTGACTGGATTATTTAGAGGTCACTTTACATGGACGGATGACATTGATCATCCTGATATCTCAGGAGCCACTGGGATATAAACCTACAAGGATCTCAAGATCAGGAATTAGAAATATCCCCATCCATGGCTGATATCTCCCAATAACAGAAGTATCTGTGAGTTGAGGACCACTCAGTTTCAGAGAGGACACAACTTTACAGACTATTCCATAGCTGTGCCTATTCAGTGAAGATGAAGGCCCAGACAGGAGATAACTTGCCATGCTTAGTGTTAGCTACCATCTCACTTTTTTTGCTTAAAGGACTTCAGTAGCTCTCAGTCAGTCTTGCCTTTGTTTTAGAATCTGTGACAGGATCTCATCCTACAGTTCAGGTGGACCCAGAACTCATGATCTGTTGGGATTTCAGGTATATGTCATAGGGCCCAAAATTGCTTCCTGACTCTCATGATGAAAAAAAACTCCCCTTGCATAAGCCAAAATAGCCTAGCAGAGTTGCCCCCATCTGTTCTGAAGCCTCCTTCTTCCTTCATCCATTCTTGCTGCGTGCTCTGAAAACAAAGATTTCTCTGATTTTTATCTTTGTTTCTTTTAGAGATTATAGTTTAATTGAATCTCTGTCTTTCCTTTCCTTTCTCTAAACTATCCATCATACCTCTCCCCATTCTCCTGAAAATCATGGCTTCCTTTTTTTGTCAACTCTTATTAAATGCACATATGTATTCATATGCACATTATATGCTGTTGAGGCCACATAATGTTAGTTATAAGTATGTTTTCACACTGACCATTGGTTCTGGACAAACATACATTCATACTTTAATCTTTCTGCCTCATAGCCTTATCTTCTTTCACCTCTCTTCACAGGCTAACCTAACCCCTTGCTCCTTCCTCTAGCAGAATTATATATCCACTTTCTCATCTCATCCAAGATTTCACATTCAGAAAAATCACTTATACCAAGCCACATCAGGCATGTGTGCTTATCAGAGCCTGCTCTTTGTGTTTGGATATGGTAGGATTGGCTTCTTCTTCATTAGGTGAGGATGCAGGCATTTCCGTGTGCTCACCTCGGAACAAGTAAGGTCCACTGTAAGGGACTTCTCAAACACCAAAAGCAAAGTGCCATATTTTTATTTCATTGAGCATGCAGAAATAGTTGGGTCATGAATTCCACTAATGTTGAAAAGACATGTATCATATATACTGGTTTCCATGGCACCTACCTGTGCTTGTTTCCTGACAGGGTCTTATTAAGTGTATGCACACTTATTGTCATTAAAATAAAAAAAAAAACATTTAAAGCAAGGTAGTAGGTTTTCACAGAAAGCATCCTGAGGAGGAGGAAATATGCTCCCCGTTTAGAGGATGAGCAGCTGCCATGTATAAAACTAGGCTTGGTCAGGGGAATTGAACAATCGGTACCATAACATCTATCCAGCCAGAGATATTTACACTCTATTCCCATAAGCTGAAGTGTGATAGATTGAAAGTGAATTAGCTAGTATACAGCTGATAGTTAGTTGATGTGAATAGTCATTAACACTTTGGATGGTCATTAATATTTTATCACCCATTATCACCTTGGTGTGAATTTCTAATCATAGACTAGGCTCTAAGGAAATGAAATTGGACTGACAGTTATAGAAGTTAAAGGAGGAGGGATGGTGAGATGATTTAGGGGGTAAAAAAAAATGGTACATAAGGCTGAGGACTTGAGTTGCATCAATGGAGCCTAGAAATCCAGGATCTGGGAGGTCAGATCCTAAAAGCTGTCTTCCAGTTGTTGCACACAATTGATATGTGCATGCCTATACACACACCTAATAATAATAAATAATAGCAATAGTACTAGATAAATAAACTTTAAGATTTAGAACTGAGAGGAAGAAATCAGAAAAAAAAAAAAAAAAAAAAGATCCTGAGTGCTTGATCTCTTAGTTCTTCCTGAATATGAGCTTAGACTGGGGAGATGGAGGGAATGGATGACATTCAACGCATCACCACCTTCCAAGACTAACTTGTATATTTTGCAACACTGGAAGTTACAGAACGAAATAGTCAAGACTTCAGACTTTAGCCCAATGGGAAAAGACAATTAACCCCTCATGGAATCTCTTTTCTTGGTGTTCTGGAGAAAATACTTTAATTTAAGCTTCTCAGCTTTTCTTCCAGTTTCCTCTATCCACTGATCATAGTCCCAAGGGACAACAGAAAACTGTGATGCTTTCAGAGACTCGATTTCCAGATATAGCTCCCTTGTTAGCCTATGTCCACAGAGTATGATGGCTACTTTATATGTTGACCTGATGGGCCACAGGGTATTCTGATATCTTACACTAAGGTGTATCTGGGAATGTCTATGAGCATGTCTGTAGATTAGAATTCTACATGTCTGTAGATATTCGAATTACTAGGTGAGTAAGCCAGTGTGTGTGTGTGTGTGTGTGTGTGTGTGTGTGTGTGTGTGTGTAAGGAGACCCTCAATATAAAGAAGACCTAAATTGAATAAAAATTTTTCAAAAAGCAAAAATAAAATTTTTCTGCTTGTTTTCCTGAGCAACATCTACATTCAGTCTTAAGACTTAGATTACAACTTCATATTTGGCTCTCATCCTCAGGTACTCTCTGTTTCTCTGTCTCTCTGTCTCTCTCAGTCTCTGTCTGTCACTGTCTCTTTGTCTGTCTCTGTGTCTCTCTGTCTCTGTCTCTCTCCTCCTCCTTCTTCTTCCTCTCTCTCTCTCTCTCTCTCTCTCTCTCTCTCTCTCTCTCTCTCTCTCTCTCTCTCTCTCTGCTTTCTCCACTCTGTTTCCTACTTCATATAAAGATTTAGACCTGTCTGTAGATTTCAATCTCCAGCTACAAGCCAAGAACAATCGATCCCCAAGTTATCCACCATCTTTACCCCAACTCTATGATACCCTGAAGATGTAACTAGCTTCCTCTCCTACTCTGGCCAAAGCCTTGATCTTTATCACTGAATGGCAGCTTGACACTGGGTTTATGGGAGTTTTCTTTTATGGTTAATTAAAACCTTGGAGGAAGATGTAGATTTAGTGGAACAGCTTCCTTTATCAAGCTTTAATTTCACATTAGGAAACTGAAACTGTTGGGTTTAAATTGCTGCTCTGCTATTTTTCTCTGGGTAGAACTTGTATTACTGAGACATAATTACATACAGTAAAATACACAGATATTAAAGCATATAGTTTAGTGAATCTTAGCCAGTTTATTGCATACCTTCTTTTTCTCTGTGTAACCAAAATATTAATGACAATATAGAGGCTTTCCAGAACCCTAAAAATCTGTTTTTCTTTACAGTCGCTTGCTCTTGCCTGTATCCCCCCCCCAAAAAAAAACACTGTTGTCATTTCATAAGCTAATTCTGTTTATTGTTGAATATGGGGTTATAAGTAGGCACTCATTCTGTACATAGTTTTTTTAATTCAATATGGTCCTTCTGGTATTTGTATATCTTGTGGTGTGTATTTTCAGTCCATTTTCAATTGCTGAGTTGATTCTATTATATGAACATACTACAAAACAGCTATACATCCACAAGATGTAAACATTTACTATAAATAGCACTCCAGATGCATGATCTCAAAAAAAAGTACTTCAGTAGGTATGTGCTTTATAATTTATTTATTTATTTTTGGTATGTACTTAAGAATAGAATTATGTCCCATAACAAATTCCACACTTTTACGATTGTATTCTTCCACCAGAAATACATGATGCTTTGATTTTCCTAGGGCCTAGTCCAACATTTCACACTAATGATTCTAGCCACATTTATAAATACTTAGTGTATCCTCATTTTTGCTTAATGTGTTGGCCATTATTATGGGCTTATAGACTAATTGTATGCCCCTGAGTCTGCTTTTCAGCCATTTTTGTTAGATATTCTTTCTGCTATTCATTTCTATCAGTGTATTTTAAATTCTAGATAAAAGGTCTCTATATTATAATTTCTCCTCCTACTCTTTGGCTGCCCTTTTCATATTTGTCTGAGACTTTAAAATTTAGTTATTTCATTTTAAAATTTTGCCTCTGTTAAGAAAAAAAATAGACTGTTAAACTCTGTAGTTTGAAATTCTGGCTTTCTATCTAAGAAGTCTTTGTGGGCTACCAGATTTAGAAATTCTAGTCCTGTGTTTCTCTTTAAGAGCTTTGCAGGTTTAGATTATCTACAACCCATACATAATTTATCTATTTCTAGTTAAAGGTTTAAAAGTCTTATGTAAAGTAAAGTTTAAGTCAAACTTATTTCTTTTCTGTTATAGATACAAAATTGATCCACTACAATTTACTTAAAAGACACTTTTTCTCAGTTCCTTATTCAATCATCCTTAAATTCCCTTTTGCCTGGATAAACAAGTGACTTGACCTTTTAAACATGGACATTCTATTGTACTGATCAATTTGCCTATGTAAATATTAGTACCTCTTATGATTATTACAGCTTACTCATCATTCTTAAAATCAGATATTATTTCTCTTCCAGCTAGGTTCTTTTTTCCTATGAACAGCATGGCTCTTATTTTTCAATAGTATATACATTTTAGTATAATATTGTTAATTACTATAAAAATAATACATCTCTGGGGCTGGAGAAATGGCTTATAGGTTAAGAACACTGGCTGCTCCTGCAGAGGACCCAGGCTTGATTCCTAGCACCCATGTAGCAGCTCACCACTGCCTGAAACTCCAGTTCCAGGGGATCAGATGCCATTTTCTCATCTCTGCAGAGACCAGGACACGTTAGAATAGAAAAAAATTTTAAAAAGAGTGCTAGCTAGCTCATCAGGTCCAAGATTCTGGGTTTGATTCCCAGCACGTCAAAAACAAGTTAAAAATGCACCCTCTGAGATTGCAGTTGTCCTTTTTTTATTGACTCAGATAATCAATATGAAGAGATTTGACATATTTTATAGTGTTCCAACATTCAACCCATGAGCATGGGACACCTTTTCATTTATTTATTTTATTTAATAGTCTCATTTAATTATTTAGTATAAATTAAATAGTCTTATTCAATTTATTTCACTGATACTTTGTTGTATTTATAGAGGTTTCTTAACTGTTTTCCAAAATTCTTTTCAGGAGTTTTGTGTCGTTGATGCTATTATAATTGGTATTGATTTCTTAATATTTTTCTTTTTCTAGCTGCTGGTAGTTAAGAATGCTACTTATATGTTTATGTTGATTTTAGATTCTCAGATCTTGGTGAATTTATGAATTAGATCCAGGAGTTGTTTTTATTTTGTTTCAAAATTGTTTTTGAAATTTTATACATGCACTTATAGCATCTGCAAATAAACATAGTTTTACATCTTCATTAATATTTGTTATATGCTTTTCCCCATATCTTGCCTAATTGCTTTGAATGCTACATTTTATAGGCATGGGGAGAATAAGCCCATGCCGTATACTTCGTTTTAGAAAAAGATTTATTTTTATTTGTGTGTGTGTGTGTGTGTGTGTGTGTGTGTGTGTGTGTGTGTTTTCATCCATTAAAATGATTTTAGGAACTTTTCTTTATATTCTTAATGATCAATCATATTGAATGTTTTTATAATAGTAACTTAACTTGATGCTCCCAGAATAATTTTCATTTTGTTGGGATGCATTTCTTTATATTCCATTGGACTCAGTAATTATTAAGGATTTTGATCTATCTGTGTTTGTGAATGGTACACTCCTTTAGTTTTATTTACTGGTGAGTCCTTATCAGGGTTTGTTAGGTCAATTGTGGTTATGTTGGTCTCATAAAAACAAACTCCCAAGTGTTTCCCACTCTACTTTTGTGAGAGAGTTTGTGCACCATGGGTTTTTTCTTTGCAAAACATTTAATAGAATTTTACAGGCGAGCTGGCTATGCCATAAGGTTCTATGGTAGGCAGGTTTTAAATTATTACTTCAATTTTTCTAATAGATAAGAGGTTATCCAGATCATCTATATTTTCTGTCCATTTTGTTTTTAAAGAAGTTTTTTTCTACTTCATATTTGTTGTTAAAGAAGTTTTTTCCATATTTGTTGTCAATTTCTTTAGCACACATGCCAGAAATTTCTCTTTCTGTTTTTCTTTTTGTTGATCAAGTTCTCTTTTACTTTTTGAATGTTGTTATTTGACTATCTTGTTTTTCAGACAGGGTCTTCTTGTTTTATAGTCCAGGAAGAAAGAATTGAAACTTTGTATGTGGCCCAGGTGGGACTCAAATTTGTAATCTCCTGTCCAAACCTCTTGAATGCTAAGGATACAAGATTGTACTACCGTAACTAGTTTGCTCAGTAGTGCAGTGCCTAAAGAGGGTGTCAAATCCCCTAGAGGTAGAATTACAATTGCTTGTGATCCATCTTGGGTGGCTGCTAAGAACCAAACAAACTCCGGTCTGCTGCAAGAGAATCAAGCACTAGTAACCATTGAATGATATCCCCAGCTACTACATTTCTTTTTTAATGATTTATTTATTTTCCTTTTATATACAGGGATGCTTTGCTTCCTATGTCTGTATCACATGCATAGAGTGCTTAAAGATACCAGCAGAAGGGATTGGATGTCCTGGAACTGGAGTTACAGATAGATGGTGGTGAGCTATCATGAGGATACTGGATATTGAATTCAGGTCTTTTGAAAAAGCAGCCAGTGCTCCTAACTGCTGGGCCATCTTGCCAGCCCCAGGTTCCTACCCTTTTGAACCTAACTCAAAGAATGAGCTTTTAATTTCTTGCCTTGTCCTATATTTAGTTTGTTCCCTATTTCATTTTTCCACTCTATAGTTTCTAACCTTTATGATTCCTTTTTATAATACTTTGCCTTAATTTATTTTATTTTTTTTTAGCTTATTAAGTTAAAAACTTAACCAATTTTGGCATTTAATTATTTTTAATATGAACATTTTAAAGGTAAAACTTTCAGTTTAGCTGATGACTCCTATATAATTTAACTAAATTACAATGCTATCCAGTAGAAATATTTTCTAATTTCTTCTGTATTCATTTCATGCTGTTCATGTAACAAATTACCACAGGCCAGGCAGTGGTGGCTCGATCTTAGCACTTGGGAGGCAGAGATAGGCAGATTTCTGAGTTCAAGGCCAGCCTGGTCTAAAGAGTGAGTTCCAAGACAGCCAGGACTACACAGAGAAACCCTGTCTTGAAAAACCAAAACCTCAGAGCTCCCAGGGACTCAACCACCAACCAAGGACTATACATGGTGGGACTGATTGTTCTGGCAGCATGTGTATAGTAGAGGACTGCAAATTTGATCATCAATAGAAGGAGAGGACCTAGGCCCAGTGAAGGTTCTGTGCCCCCAGTGTAGGGGAATGCCAGGGCCAATAAGTGGGAGAGGGTGGGGTGGCAGACATGGGGAGGGGGGAGGCAACAGGGGCTTGTTCTTGTTGGTTTTGTTTGTTTGTTTGTTTTTTGGTGGGAAACTGGGAAAGGAGAGATTTACATGTAAATAAAGAAAATACCTAATTAAAAAAAAAGAAAAAAAGAAAAAACCAAAACCACAGATACAAACTTGAGACAAGGCACATTTGTCTTAAACTTCTGGAGGTGAGAAATCTGAAATTAAAGCCAAGTGCTGACAAACTGCCACTCATTCTAGAAGCTCTGGGAGAAAAGCCATTCCCTTGTCTCTTGTAGGCTATTGGTATTTTTTGGTTTGGGGTACTTTCTTTATATTTGAAGTGAACAGTCTGCCATCTTCTCTTCTCAGATAACTATTTCTATTTTTGCATGTTTTCCTCTGGCTTTAGTTAGAGTTAAGTTCTCTTTTTATAGATACAAAAGATACACTGCTTACAACTTCAGTCCTTTGAA